>CAVNYN010226384.1:0-14970 GCA_963692815.1 Nyctanthes arbor-tristis
TCTATCTTATTTGTTAGTCAAAATGCTTTCGATGTTTGAGTTCATATTAGTATCTTCTTGAAACATTGAAAAATTGTGGGAAACTTTGTTTCTTTCCTTTTCTTGTTCTCACCTATTATCGATTGTCCTTGATTGTCTATTTGAAATCTCCTATGATCTTCTTTATCATTGTCTTTGCTTGACCATATGTTCTTCAAGACATTTTGTTATCATTTAATTAAACTTATGCAATTGTTTGATTATTGCCTACTGATAATGGTTCTCTTTACAATTTCAAAAATCTTAGGGTGCATTCTTTTTGTGATTTAGTTTTCTATTTTTCAGTTTCGAATTCATTTTCAATATTCTATTTTGAGTGCTTGTTTTCAGATGTCTAGAAATGCATTTACTTTGTCATTTTGGAAAACTATTTTAAAAAACTCAAAATTGGAAAACGTGTTCTTTTTGACACTTTGAGAATTTATTTGCTTGTTAAGTAAATTAAATTACTTTGTTCTTTCTTTAAAAAAAATTATTTTATTCTAATGTATCATTACCAAGATTAAACTATAAAAGTTTGCGATAGTTGGTTATAAGGAAAAATGAAATACAAAAAAAAAAAAAATAAATAATAACAATAAATAAAATAACTTCAGAAACATAAGACATACTAATAAAATTAAAGGAGAGAGAAATTAGAGGAGGAGGGGAAGGAGGGTTGTAAAATTAGAGGAGAGAGAAATTGGAATTCTCAAAATAAAGTGTTTGCCTTGTTTTTAATTAAGTAATGGTTTTGCTTAAAAACTCTCAAAATGATTTTTTATCATTTTCTGTTTTCTTTGTTAAAAAAATTCTTGTTTTTCAAAATTCGTTTTTGAAAATATGAAAGTAAACGTGTTTTCAATGTTTTAAAAAACTGAAAACTAAAAACGGTCTCAAAATAGTAAAGAGAACATGCCCTTATTTACTTGACAAAGGGTTTCATGATTCCACCTTTGTCCCTTTCAACTCGATTTGATTACGATGAATATTGACTCTTTTACAATTCTTGATTATTTTCCTTGCTACTTTGCTCATACCAATGGCCCTATATTTTGCTACTTTTGACATGTGAACCGATATTAGTACCTTGAAAAATTGTAATTTGGAGGATTTGTTTCTTTTCTTCTCCTTTCTTTTCTTATTCTCACATACTTTTGATCATCTTTGATTACCCACTTGACATCTTGGAATCCTTTTGACCCTTATCACTTTTATTGTATTTTTCTTGACTACATGTCTTCACTCAACACTTATTAATATCGTTTTGATTGAGCTTATGAAATTGTTTGGCCATTACCTATTGATAATAGTTCTTTTTGTAATTTAGAAAACCTCAGTTGCTTGACAATAGACTGATGTGAAATTGATTTCATGTTTCCGTTTGCTTTCCCTTCAACTTTGTTTAATCTTATGAGGTATAAACCTTTCTACAACTCTGTATTATTTGTTATTTTGTTACCTCTCTCCTACCCATACCTTTCTATTTTATCAAAATTTTAAAACCGATTTGGATTTCCTGTAGAAAAAAAGGGAAAATTCTAAAACCGATTTGGCTGTTCTTCTATTTGGTTTCTTGTCTTCTTTAGTCCTTACAATTTGATTTGAAGCTCAAAATGAAATTTATGAAACAAGTATGGAGCACTAGCTTAAAAATTGAGAACAGAATTAAAATAATTTTGAAAAGAATATGATTCAAGGAATCAGATTTTGCTAATTGTTATTGGTAAATGATCAACTGGCAATCCAAACCCATTTTGAATAAAGTTTAAATAAAATTCGGGTAAATGGATTGTTAAAATTTCGAATATTTGCTCAACTCAATTTTGAACTTATGGTATATTTAGGTTAAAGAGGAAAGAAAAGATTTGATTTTGAAGATGGATGGAAAACTCATACATGAAACAGAAATAAGAGTGCGCAGAAGAAGCAATTCATTGAAGTAAAGACGATCCGGTTGCGTACTATACTTTTGAAAATAATAGTTATTGCTATAATACTTAGCGAATTTCGAGGACGAGATTCATTTTAGGCGGGTAGATTGTAACATCCCACAAAATTTTATAAACAAATTATACAAAATAATCATCACTTTAATAATGATGAGAATGTTTCTTGAACTTGCATCAGTTGAAAGATTATAAGATTATGACAAAGTGATCGAACTAAATTGCATAAATTGTAAACGTACAAGATTTATCACTCAAATGAATATCAAGAAATAAAATTGTATTGAACTTCAAAGTTGAGAGTTTGCCACTCACATTGAATTGAAATATGACAATGTAATCGTATTTGAATTATTGCATGATTGTTATGCCAATAAATGCCAAGAATTGTAAAATGATGATTATTAACAATATGATCGATGTTTTGACAATGAATTGAAATTAAAAGGTGGTTATTGGCAATGATTGAATAACCATACTAGTTTGCTCTTGACAGATGTAAATATTTTGACAATGATGGAATAACCGCTTGAGATACCACAAAATGCAAAGATTGTTATTCAAGTAAAGCCTAGAGACAAGAATGTAGCTATTGATTAGTATGACTCAAAGTGTAACCACTTAATTGAAAAACCATATTAAGTCAAATGACGTTAAGTAATATTGATCAAAGTTACATGACCTAACCGTAAGACAACACAAAGTTCGAGCAATTTACCACTAAATGTACGGTGCCACAACGTGCCATGTGTCGCGTTCTGGTTAGTGAAACTCAAATGTTTATTAAAACCAACTAAATTCAGATATTTATAATGAATCTAAATAGTGATGAGGGAATGGAGATTTCTTCAACCCATCCATCTTACATCTATTTCCCATCCGTAGGGATGGTAAAAAAATCCGATCCACTCCATAACCCGACGGATACCCTATCCGTTTGAGGAAATAATTCCTGATCTATGGATTGGTGGAGCAAATCAAGGTAGAATTTACAATCCGACACATGATATCGGATTGGATCATGGTCGATCCGATCCGATCCGATCCATTTAATAATTATTAAGAAAAGGAAAACATTTTGCCATCACAAAATCACATTCGGTCAAGTCAATACTCATTCACTCCACACCACCAGTCCTCCCTCCCACCCACAAACCTAACCTTGAGCCCCAAATCTCCTTCGTCCCTCAGTCTCTTACGCAAGTCGCAACGCACGGACCCCTCATCTATTCAGTCGTCCGATCGCCTGAGCCACTCAGTCACCGCCTTCAGCCACCTTAAGGTCGACCTTCCAGGTTAGTTAATCCCGTATCTCTAGCTCCTGTCTCGCTTCGTTTATTGCTTGGCTAGCCATCTTCTTCCCTAATTGCTATATCTAGTTCTTCAGATTGAAAATCTTTAGCAAACATTTAATAATTGGTTAATTGAGTTTAATTATTTCGTGTTTAGTTTACAGTTTTTGAACTCCTTCAACTAAATTTTTTGTTGGATTGTGTTTACTACTAAACTGATCGTAAATTAATTCACAAAAGTAAGAGATGTCTTTTGAAGATAATGTAGTATAATAGTGGGAGAATTTGAGTTTGTGAAAATTAGAGAAGCGAATTATGGAGGAAGAACCATGAACTAGCGATAACCTTTGTTATGAGACATCTTATGTCATTTTTTATGTTTTAGGAATCCCATATTGGAATTTCAATGAGAAGGCACTTAGAATTATCTACTTTATGTAAGGTTTATTCAGAATTTTCTTGATATCAACCAAATTTGGCCGAGATTGGATGTACAATTTTTAATTTTTAACTTTTGAATTTAGCTTATGATTTGATGATGTTATTATTCTTAAAATGAGGAAATAGTTGTACAAATTTTATAGATAAAAAGGCTTAAAGTGTTAAAAAAAGGGAAATATTAGCATGACCTTAAATATGCTTGAATATGTTGAAAACAGATATTAGAAAAGAAATAAATTCTTACATGCTAGTCGCTAAAATGTGTTGCTAATCCTTTTTTTAGTTATTTATTTATTTTCTGAAACAAGTTGCTTGAATATGCTACCGCTTCTCACCTTTGGCTAACAAGATGCCCCATTTTGACTTTCAAGAAATGAAGATTTGAAGAAGCAAATTTTCTTGTTTTTGTCTAACTGATTTTGTGCATTGATGATGACTTGTTGAATTTATCTTAGATGTTGTCAATTTGCTAATTGCTATGTTAACTGTCGACTACTGATGTTACTTTTGGCTATGAAACTTGATACTTGATAGTTGATATCGATGTAATTTTATTTTACTGTTAAAATAGATTGTAGTGTATTGTGTGATGAGAAAACTAAGTTAGGAGATTAGAGTAGTGTAATTTTAAGAAAAAAGGGTTTTGTGGATCGGTTGGTGAATCGCAATCTTGATCTGATCCAATCAGCTCTGATTTGTAAGTCGTGGATCATGGAGCAAATCATAGTTTGTAAATCTTTCATGGAGCAAATTGGATCGGTGCCTATCCGATCCGATCTATTGCTATCCCTACCCATCCAACCCATTTTTATCTCTTTCCCTTTCCACCTCTATATCAAGACTAATTGTCTTGATTCCTTAGCAAATCCCAAACTTTTCATAAATGAAAAATCGTCCAAAAATACTAAAGGGTGAAAAGCAACCCTTGAAACCTATCAAACCTTAAGTGTTACATGTTAGACAAAAACTCTAGCTTATGTAATTTTCTGCTTATCCCAATGTGTAAGGTCTCTTTTGGGCATTTAATTTAAATACATGTTAGACAAAAAAAAAAAAAAACCTTAAATGTTACACTTGGAAATGACCCTTATCATATATATAATGAATATAACTTGAAATACCAATTTGATTGAGGAAAATAAAGGTTTTGAAGGCTTTATCAACAACTCAAAGAATTTTTGGAAAAATTAAGTTAAAGAGGCGAGTACTAATACTTTGATTCACTTTTAGCATTTATGAAGTTTTGATATGAAAAGTATGAATTTTGATTGAAGTATTCCATGAGATAAACATGGATTTTGATGCATTGAAAAGAAAGATTGATTATTGCATTTCAATCGCTAGTTGATGCTCTACCCATTTTGTATTTGCTTTGCTTTACTTTGTTGTCATAGTAGGAGTCATCTAATGATACCGAGATGAGCGAAAATTAGTGTGGTATTTGCTTTGATTTGTTTGGAATTCCGGTAGGGGTCAACTAGGATTCAAATATGGATCCACTTAATTGTACATAGCCATGATTGAATTAGATCGGAAGAGCGTCGTGTATGAATCTTGCGCGCACCACGGATAGTAGTTTAACTAGTGATATGGCTCTTTTGTGCATTTGAAAGCTTTGTGCATTCAATAGTTTTCTCGAAAATGAACTTCTAAAATGAAAGGTAGGGGTTTTGTTACTCACTGAGTACTTTGTACTCATTCCTCTTTTCTACAATTTTGTAGATAAATGAAGGCATGATCTTTGGAAAGCAAGCCGTGAGTTAGAGCATGCTCGCGACGGGAGTAGAGTTTTGTATGTAGTGACAACCTGTCTTTGAAGTTATTATAAATTTAATACATTTTGTATTAATAAGTATGCCCACCTCTCTATAAATATACTTCTATCAATTGAAAAATTACCATTTAATATGATAGCTTCCCAATAATTTGTCTTGACTAGATTAATGTTGCTTGCTTTGGTAATTAATGAAATATATCATCAAAGATAACTTGTTGTACTCTTTGCATTTTATTGAAAAACTAAGTTTTAATGATTTTTAACATATAACAACTTGTTAGTTTAAGTAATTAACATTATCAAGACAAAAACAATTTTGTTCATTTTGTACGTCGTACCCACTATTTGTATTGGAATTTCCACTATGAAATTTATTATTCTATATAAGATATTTGAAAATATTAGCAGCCTGTGACAAGAAGTGACAATGGCTCCCTCGTACCCCGCAACGTTTTTGAAGTACCTGCTCGGGATAGGGGTGGTTTGGGCGCATGTATGAGAAAAATACCAGTTACCAGCCCCGTTTTGAAAATTCTAAAAAAAAAATGTAAACTACATAAAAAAAATTCAAATAACATCAACCTCATCAAAACACGAATACTCTTAATAGTTAATTATATAAAATGAAATAATTTTGGTTAACAAAATGGGGGTTGTCTTGATTTAATTTTGGTATTTTAAATAAATCTAAATTTTGAATTATATGATAAAAGTTAGCTAATATAAAAATTTAACCAAAATGAGGTTGGACAAATTGGTCAAGGCTTATTGGCTTAAACTTAACTATTAGAGTTCGATTCTTCACTAGCTCACCATCTATATCAATTTAAAAAAGAAAAAAAAAGAGAAGACTATGGGGTCAGGTTGGCCACTGCCCGTCCCCGATCCCGTTAAGAATTCGGAGCAAAGACTTTTATCCCGTACCCGTCCCAATAATTAACAGAGCAAGTATTATGGGGCAGGTCCTACAGGTTTCAGATATCGGGTATGAAATTGTCATTCCTGCTACCAATCTCACGTCCTTTGGGGCCTGTAGCAAGTGTTACCATTGGGCTAATGGGCTTCCAAATACCTGTCTCAAATTAGGAAACCCAATATTTATAGGCCATGTTATTTTGTTGGATCAATTCAAGCAAACCCAATGGACTTTCTACAGTTCATCAAATAAAATCGTTTGGTCCAATTCAACTAATCTACTGTAAATCTAGAACCACTAACCGCCCCCAACAATTCCGGTCCGGCTAAAGCTACCACATGCCCCCTGTTATTGGTGGTAGCTGACCCCTAATAATATGGGGCCATGTGGTAGGAGGCCTCGAGGCCTCTTCTATTTAAAATTTCTCCAACAATTCCACTATAAACACTTATCATTCAATCATTAACACAATCTTTTTCGAAGTTAATAATAATATCCACGAATGGAAGATGCGGGAGGAAGAATGGCCATCCTGTCGGGTCTGATTATTGCTAAAGAAAATAGAAGGACCAACATTTGTGTTGAATGAGATTCCATTCCGCTGGTGAATAGCATAAGAGGGAATTTTAAATATCTTCCTAATGCGCCACTTCTTCGTGAAATTTTTTTCTCGTTATTGTCTAACCTTGAATGCGGGTCTTGTGCTCATATTCCTTGTGAGAGGACTGAGGTTGCCCACATTATTGCTGCTTGCCGCCTTCATTTTGTGGTCTCAGACAATTTGTATACCTTTGTTGATTGACTCGTGGTCGAGATATGATTAATTGAAATGATATAATGTATATATAACTTCATTGTGCACTCACTTTGTATTTTATTTTTTATTGACTTGTGGTTCAAATCCAAGACTTACTACTCAAACCATAAACATTTTAACCGCTGCACCACAATTCGAAGTACACTCACTTCTTAATTGAACCACAAAAATAATTTTTTGATTTTATATGGGAAGAAAAACTTTTACATATGCCTTGAGTGATGTTAAATTTTCTTTTCGTTTAATAATCTGTGTAGGAATTTTTCCTTTTCTTTTCGTTAAATTTTTTTCCCCTTTTTCATCCGTCCTGAAATGAATATTATAAGCATACGTATCTACTAATATTATTTAATTCCCCTTGGCTTATATTGGGGTTGAATCATTGTAACTTGTTAGAGGAGTATGACCCACAAGGCAGAGGTGGACAAATAAGTTAGAGAAGTATGAACGTACGTGTCGATGAAAAAGAGGGTCTGGCAATAGCGTGGCAAAACCATACACAACCCAGCCGAAATTTTGTATGATATTACAGTATTATTATAAAATAATAATAATCCATAAATTCGACGTTAAGCAACACATCACAATTGTGTGCGCTAGCTGTGTGTTTCAGCGGACCAACATTTTGTCCTAAATAATTGGTTGGTTCAATGGTCAAACATGGCAACGGGTTTCGATTCGACTTTTTCAAATAGAAAAATCAAGCGCTGACGAAGCCCTAAATTTGGTTTACTTGTCAAATCTTATTTTTTAAATTCTCAAACTTTTGTAATCTTGGTGACTACACGTTTAGGAACTATTCATTCTTTATTTAAAAAAAAAAAAAACTCAAAACGTTATTGTAGAATTAAGCTACTTCTCGAATGAACTACACCAAACAGGTACACAAATGTCGAAATTAGATATAATGATATATATATATATATATATAACAAGTGTTTACTCTTTAAAAAAAAAAGACTTACACACACAGGGAGAAACTAAGATCCAATATTGTATAGTTGATCAAACTGGTATCATTTTAGATTTTTATATATGCTTCAAAATGGAGGGCTTGTTCTCTTCGTGTTCCAATTTTTGTTTAATTGGTTTTGTATTTTTCTCTTCTTAGTTTAATTTAAGAAAATAATTTATTTATTTTTCTTATTCTCAGCTTACTGAAAATCTCCAAAAGGGCAAAATGTCGAGTTTGATGTCATCCTTTCGATTTTTCATATTTCTTCAAACTCATTATTTGATCTTACCTCTTCTGATTAGTACAATTAAAATTTTTTCTTTTTTTTTAACTGCATATTTTCTGCTTAAAATTAGAAAAAGTCAATTTTTTTTTATAAAATAAAACAAAATCATTAACATAGTGGGCATTACTTAGACGGGGAAGAAAATGGAAAAGTGACGAAAGAAAAAGCAAACTCACTCGTTATCGCCTGATTCTTCACGGCTCTGTAGTCCACTTGTTTAAGAATAAAAATAGACACACCCACTCTTGTATTCTTTTCTCTCTCTTTTTTTCTATTAAATTAATTTATCTTTGAAATTTCATTTTTTCCAATTTTTATGAATAATAATTAATTAAGAGAAGATAAATGGAACATCTGGAAGAAAAAATGTCAATTTTCTTTTGTGGAGGTGTTACGTGTCCCCCAAGCTTCTACTTGACGTGAAACTTCCATAACTTTACACCACTCAATTTCCTAAAAAAATAACATTTTAATTAAATGGTTCTTAAAAATCAATGTCTTACTCATAATCACCCATAAAAACACCAACCCTGTTTTAATCAGGGCCCCCACTCTAAGGAAAGGATGAGAAATCACAACCATCTGACCCATTTTGGATAATCTAAAAATTAATCTAACACAATATATATAATATTATATAGTGTCATATGGTCACGTGACGTGTTTTATAGTTGTGATTTCTCATATAGTATATCTTAATGAGACATATATTACATATAATATCATACAATATTATACTAAATCGAGACTAATCTAAACTTTTTATTTGTTAAAATTTCACTACAGAGATGCTCAAATCATCAAAAAGGTATCCACGGCGTGTTTCAAGTTACACCCAACTCAAAAACAAAGTGAAATTCACAAACTGTGAAAATACAAGATTCCATCAAATTTTGTTTTCTTCACAATATAAACACAATACAGGCTGAATGTATATGTATTTACATGAAGAAGTAGGAACTATTATCATCCTACTTTACATTTCTTCAACGTATTTTCCATCATTCCCTTTCGTAGTGAAATTCAAGAACTTTGAAAATACATGATTTAATGAAATTTGCTTAATTTTCTTCGAAGTATAAGCACAATACAAGCTGAGTGTGTACGTATGTACAACGGAAGTAGAAACTATTACGATCCCACTACACTATACATTTCTTCGAGGTATTTTTCATCATCTAAAATTAATGTACTCTCCCACTAACATATATATAGTGATCATCTATCAGATTATGCAGCAACAAGTATAAATATCTAAAAACCTTCTTTTTTTTTTTCAGAGTGTAATTTGGTTGATGAGTTTGGGACATTAGAAAGGGGCTCGATGGGGAATGCCTTTTCTCCGGTGGTGACGGTTGAACAAAGGAGGTGTATCAGGGGACATACCCTTCAGATTGTCATCTCCTGAACTGGCAGAGCCACTCGGCCGCCCGCCAGAATCTGATGAAATTGCGAACTTCTTTGGAGTTGTGGGTTCATCATCTGAATCCATCCCCTCAAATGCACCTCTCTTATGTGAAAATGTGAGGTCCGGGTCGCCTCTCCTAATGCCATTAAGCTGCACGAATCATGTAAATATGAGAATCAAGTCATAATGACTAGTCAAACAGAGTGACAAAAATGATTAACATTTTAACTACCTTGCAGCCAAGGGAGCAGAACCGAAACGAATCCGGTAGGCTACGGGCGCATATTTCACAAGTGTATGTGACTCCCTTTCCGGGCTTCGGCTGGGGCCGCTTATTCAAGAACAGAATCTTGGCACTGTTTATAACGTAAGGCTGAATGCAAGAAATGTCGATGTATTTCTGAATTTCATTAATTCTTACCACATTATGGTAAGAAGATCTCCTTATCTACAATTTCGTAACAAATTCAATCAAGCCCAGAATCCAAAAAGATAAGCAATTTCTTGAACAGAAATGAAGCAGAAAGTGTTACCTGAACAATCCGATGGCCGTGGTGATACATCAAACAGTAAGAACAAAATGCATTTCCCATGCAGTCCAAGCAATACATATTGCATTCGCTCTTATTCGAATCCACGTGAATCGGACAGGGAAAGAAATAATCAATTTTCAGCATTGGTTTCAGCCATGGAGGACCCATTTCATTTCCCATTTTTCTTAAGTTTCCTCCCCTGCAAATCCACAAGCAATTCATATGCCATATGTTAATGGTAAAAACAGAATGAAGTACTATTCTCCAAAACAAGTATAAATCAAACCACATATCCCCACAAACAAATTAAAAATTCAATATATACACTCTTAACTTCAAGAAAGCACAAACCCATATTGGATTGGATTAAACTCTGCAGTCCAACAGGCAACAGATAGAAAAATGAAAATTAAAAAAGAAAGAAAAGGAAAAAAAAGAATACCCGGATTGCCATTTCAGTATAACCCAAGAACAGGTAAAAATCATTTCCAGTTAAAAAGAAGCCACATTAGTATTCCGGGCATGGATGAACAAATGAAAAGAACCCACCAAAAACCACACACACAGAGGGCTCTGTAAGTACCCAAGAAACATTAATCAAGCAAAACCCACCTCAAAAACCCGATAAAGAATCCGAATTAATTCTGGGAGAAGAAGGAAACGGAGGAGGAGGGGCGATAATGTGTGTGAGTGGGTGTATGAGCGCGTGTTATACTGGGAAAAAGGCCGGTCTAAAACGGTGAAGGGGAAAGGGTAGAAGGAAAACGACCAGCGGAGGAAATTTATAAGGCGGTCACGACTCACAATACGTACATGTATATATATATATATACACATATATTATATATATGAGGAATAAAAACATATATGCATTAAATGCTCGTAAATATGACTAAGGAAAAGTATATAATAATAGTGTGATCAAAAAATATAATAATGAATGAATTCTAGTAATATATAGTATATAAAGTATAACGTAAAGAAGGAGACGTTCCAAGGGGGATTTAGTTACATGGTCAGTATATATTCCACGGGGATATATAAGTAGGCATTAAAAATTGAAAAAAAAATAAAAATGAAAAATGAGTTTCTGGATTTTGCTTTTACTAAAATCTATAACTATCAAATAAATAAACCTAGGATAAATTTTATTATGTATGGTCATACCTAGAAATGGTTATTGCGGTCTATCTTTCTTGATAGTTGATTAGGTATTGATTTATTAGATTAGATTGATCTTATTATTAATTAAATGAAATTAGTCCAAGACTAACTTTTGATGACCTTTTTTTTTTTTTTTTTCTAAACTAGTATAATAATTGATTTGTATTGCAGTAGTATAAATGTGTACGGAGTTACATCTAATAAAACACAAGTAAATAACACAAACCAATTATATAGTTAGAAAAACACACACAACTCTCACTTGATGGAACTCGAAGTTGAGAAAATTTTGATGTCTTTTTATACTCTTCATAAGTATTTCTTATGTGGATAACTAAATTTAACAACACCAATATGGTTGCTTTTAAAAAAGAATCATTTTTAGTTAGTTGTTAACTTTAACAACAATTTTAATATTGTGTTAGAATTTAATACTTTTAAAAAATTCTTTTTGTTTTATTTTTTTAAAATAAATTTTGACCAATAACTTTTGTCAAGAATGGGACTACATACAATACAAAGAATGGTGTTTTTTATTTGGGGTCTTGATAAAACAGTCATTAAAAATTGATCATATATTATTTGTATGTAATTACCCAAAAATTTAAGAGTAATACTTTATTTGCACCCTTTCACTACTTGACACTGTTAAATGGTACTAGAGTTTACGAGCATGGCGCAGCTAAGGGGTGGGGGGACTTATATATAAAGGGTAATTTAACCGTGTATTATACAACTCACTCTTCTGGCCTTACCCCTCCAATAGCTCCGGACCCGCGTGCTTAAATTCTATTGTCCATAAAATATTGTCTAAAATATTGTTCGCAAGCTGTATGTTTGTCACAAAAAGAGGCACAAGTTAGACCGTACTCAATCATTATATGTACATATACAATTGTAAGCAAAAAATTCAGTGGAGAAGTAAAATGAATTTGAACGTCACACTCAGAATTCAATCTGACCACGCACTGAATGGAACAGAGCTTCGCATCGCAGTATAGGAGGTTTCAATGACAATTTTCACACGCGATGCCCTTTGCAGACCTGCCCGGTCCCCGTATCCGGAGCTATGGCCATTTTTATTATATTCTTGAACGAAGAAATGTCTGTACACTCTTTCATCAGTATCAAAAGCTGAGAACATTGTTTCCTTATCTGCAAATTAAAATGAAAATAACAAAATCTACCATACAACGAATATAATCAACAAAACAAGAAAATTTAATTGAAGATAAAGCGTTGATTGCATGCACCTTAAGAACCTGATGGTCATCTTGTATTTTGTTTGGGAGGTAAGACACACATGTCTCCCCCTTTTTACTGGATTTGGATTTTCAAGTCGAGATAACTTTCCGCCCCCAAAAAAAAGAAAGAACATGATGGTCATTGTGATCGTATTCCTTATCGTAATTGCAAAATGCAATTGGTTATAAGGAATTGAGTTCCATCCCAAAATATTGAGTAGTGCAATTCTTGTAAACTCATCTTTTGAACTCATGTCTAACTAATATGAAATTCGTTCACCGATTTTTCCAAACAATACATTATATTGGGTTATTGTCAAAATCTATCAAAGTGAAAAAGAGATGACTGTAAATTCTACACGAGAAAACTTTAAAGGCTGGTTTATTTGATCAACAAGACAAAGGAAAACACTGAGGTATAAGTTTAGAATTAATTCTTGTAGTCTTGATCTAACACTATATATATGATTTGATATTATATAGTACCATATAGTCATGTATAGTGTATGGGGACACACCACACGAGAAACTATAACCATATTGCGTATCCTAATACGCGCCGCATGATGATATGTCTCCGTAAGACAAATGCTTGATCAACATCAAGATGTTTGCCCTATAAATTGATGTCTTTTGTTTCTGTTTTGTGTTGATGTGAGAGAGAGGAAAAATTGGTAAGTTTAGCACCTTAAAAATTTTCTCATAACTCTTCGTGGGATTTGTTTAAAGGGTAGTAAAACTTGTGTTATTTTTTCTTATAATATTTGAGTTGTTGGTTGTTGATTAAAATTCTATATAGTTGTAGCAAATTAATTATGGAGTAAATAATTTTAACAATACGTTAACTTTTTCTCTTATTTTTTACATTTTTCTTCTCTTGTTAAATTTTTTGAAAAATAATCTTGCAAGTTTAATTAGTAAATTGCATTAAATTCCAAATAGTTGGTAGATCTTCAGAATCAAGGGAAGCAACATTAGCTTATTGATGAGAACCACGTTGGATATGTGCCAACGGAACTTACAACAGATTCATTCATCTCTAGAAAACTGAAATCGTGTAAAATGTTGAATATTGAACCTAAATTTCATGACTTACGAATTTAAGGTATATTAAACCTTTAACCCGATAAGATGCGGAAAAAAAATCCTTGATTGACACAACCAATTACGATCTCTTTGCAGAGTTCGAAAAATTGTAACAATAACAGGAAAAAGATAATTTTCTTTGCAGAGAATTAATTCACTCAATGAGAGCATCTCCAATGAAATGTTCATTGGAGAAATTTTTCTGCCATATCATTTAAAAAAAATGATGTGACAATAAATGAAGTAGACATTATAGTAATGTCTAGATATAGACAATGTACATAAATAATGTGTGTGTGCGCATATATATATATCAACTCTCCTATTTTTTTCTCTCTCTCTCTTTTCGAGTACTCTATTAACTGCTCATATCTTGACAAGTGTCCGTTATTTCATGCAATTCACATAACCATTGAATATAACTTATACCAATTTTCAATACTTCTCACCACGTAAGAAGTCAACCACCTTACACTATTGGAGATGCTCTGATTCGCAAGATGTCTAATGTTACAATATGGAAGCCTTAAATTGAATGTGGATGCAGCCATATTTGCGGACAGTAACAAGGTGGGATTTGGCATGCTGATTCGTGACGCGGCAGCAAACTTTCTTAGAGGAAAAACAAGCATTATTGATGGTAATTTCGAATCCAATATTGCTGAGGCTATGGGGGTTCGGGAAGCTTTAAAATGGGTTCAAGAGATAGCTTTGCCTAACATTACCGTTGAAATGGATGCTCAAGTTGTCTATAGCGCGATTAAGACTCCAAGACAAGATATACCATACTTTGGTTTGGTCATAGAAGATTGTCAACATAATTATCTAAATTTGGAAAATGTTTCTTTATCTTGTGTCCTTAAAACTGTTAATCACGTTGCTCATCGTCTAGCTAGGACATCAAATTCTTTTCTTGGTTGTATTGAGTGGGACGGAAACCCCCCTCCTTTGATTTCTAATGTACTCTTTTCTAATGCTATTAATGAATAACTAGTCTTCCCTTAAAAAAAATAGTATAGTGAAATAATCCTAACATAATTAGGAAAGAAGCGAAAGAATTAAAGAAAGTCCACCGAGAGTGAGA
>CAVNYN010226385.1:0-18006 GCA_963692815.1 Nyctanthes arbor-tristis
ATATTTCTCAACGTTCCAATATACTTTTTTAATTAGTTCATTTGAGTCCAACAATAATATCTACTAGAAATTTGATCTTAAGCCAATGGCTGGTTTCAATATCATAATATGACGGAATATGGCGGGAACATGTGATAATAAAAGACATATGCTAATTTTTTATTGGACCATGTCATGGAGTTGTTTAACTAAGAGCAAGATTAATATGGGACAAAAACCCCAAATTGAAAAAACCGAAAGTGAAAAATTGAATCAAGGGGGGAAATCAATTGCAAAGGTGGAACTTATAAAAATGGGGCTAAATTTGACTCCCACTTTACCTTTTTTCCCCCCAAAAAGTGTTAAAAATCGCCCTATTTAACATATACATTATTTGGCTTAAGGGAAGAAAATCTAAAACTAGGGTTATTCCCTCTTACGTTATTTGCACGCATATAAACAAAGGGGAGGAGGATCCCAAATTTGGGGTCCCCCCATTAATCATGCTCTAATGGTTGGTTTCCAATCATTCCCAGAGAGTTAAACTAGATGATATATAATTTTATGATAATTGATTCAATTTGATCTTGTGTGATTAATTTCAATTCAAGTGTATTTTCTTTTCTAATTAAAAGATCATAAATATTAATTTTTTTAAGTAAATTAAATTAAATGCTATTACATTTTACAACTCCATTTTTTGATCAATAATCTTTTTCTCGTACTTGCATGTATGTGAGTGCAATTAAGTTCTATTAATTAAATTAAATTAAGTTAAATAATAATAAAGTCAATTAAGTTATGTTAAAATTAACAATAAATATACATGAAACACAAATAGAGAAGAACTTGGTGCTCAAAAATTTGGGAACTTTCCATTGCATTCATATGAAATTGTTATACCTATATGTTATGCAGAAAAATGATAGTTTCACATGTGAATGTGAAACAATAAACGGGACGTTGATTTTGAGAAGATATTCACTTTTATAAAACCACATATTCATATTTTTGGGGCTTTTCAAATGAGTTTCCATGAATAATACTATGATTCAAGAATTAGTTTTAGAAAACTGTAAGCATCTCAAATACAAAAAAGTGTGTTGTCAAGAGCATTGTATATAGAAAATCAAAAATAAAGAGAGAAAAGGTAAGAAAAAATTAAAACAATAAGAGAAAATTCAAAATATGTGTCAATCTTTTTTCTTCCAGCATACACTTTTTTGGAGATACCCAAAAAAGAGTTATAAAAGAAAATTTTAAATTGTAGTATTTTATACTTTCCTTGCTATTTCGAAATATCTATTACGACAAGTGGACGAGTACTTCAATTATATTGAATTAATATTATTTCATTCTTTTCCTTTTATAGATGTAGCTATTGTATTGATTTTAATTTCAACTAGTGTCGCACCAGTGCGTTGTACGGGAGGACCTATTCTAAAATGAGTGAGCAAAAATACAACAGAACATGCTAAGACTTGTTTCAAAGAATGTAGATGGTGGAAGTAACGAACAATTCAAATCATCCAAACTGAACTTGGCAAAAAATATTAATGATGGTAATGGGAAAATTTTCAAAAACTTCCAGAAAGTTTTGAAACAAAACTTTCCATATTGTGTTGTGCATATAGATGCACATCACGTGTATATCATCCACGCTATGTGTATTTTAAATACACGTGGTGTGTATTCATACATACTGTGTAAGATGATAGCATTTGTTATAAAATCTTTGAGAGGTTTTGGAAAGAGACTATATGGTTATGTAGCAAGAATTCAACAAAAAAATGCAGTTGAAATAAAAATAAGAATGTTTGTCACTTAAATTAATACAAATAATACATATATTAAATTCAAACATAAGAGTCCCGTCAATGAAATACCCTATATAATATAAGCAAATATGATTCGAATAAATTAGATCAAGAATAGCAACACATGGGCAATGACACATTCTCCTTGTTTGACAAACTAAATTTATGAATGGTAGTGGGAAATCACCAAAATCGTCATCATAAACATATAATTTTTCTAAATGAAAAGCAAACTAAATTTATACATGATTGACGGACATCATCAAAATCGTTATCATAAATACGTAAATCAACAGCAAACCAAAATATGAACATAGAAATAAAAAGCCAAGATTACTCAACAAAAGTTTTAACATAGGAATAATAAAAAGCCAATATTATTCTACAAAAGTTTTAACACAGAAATGATAAAAACCCAATATTATTCTACAAAATTCTCAAAATAAAAAGGTCTTAAAGAATAAATCAGGAGCAAGCTAGAAAGATAAATAAATGAGATATGTCTAAAAATTCAAAAACAACAACGAAATCAGAATATAATAAATGAGATATGTCTAAAAATTCAAAAACAACAACGAAATCAGAATATAATAAAAATAATCTTTGCTTAGACAAAAACAACATCACAACTCCCTTTATCCTAAATTGACGAACATCCATCCTTTGTAAGTATCATTCATCCTGGCTGAACGACTGCAAATAGAAGAAATAAAGCAACAATTGATGCAAATAATTTCCTAACAACGTGCAAAAGAGTGTATGACAATTAAAGTTAAGCATAACATCGTAGGTCAACGAAACATCAATCTGGTCTGACAAACTAAATTTACGCTCTTTTTTTTTTGGGAGGGGAGGGGGGATAAAACTAAATTTACGCATGTTAGTAGTAATGGACAATGAGATATCCACTTTGTTTAACAAACTAAATTTATGCATGTTAATAAAAGAAATAAAGCAACTAATGACACGAACAATTGCTAACAAAAAAAATAAAATATGTCTACAACCATTAGATTGATTTATTTTATTATGAATCATTAATTATATAACATGTTAATTTTTTGAGGAGTTATGGTCAAATTTATTTATAGAAGAAACACAAAAAAAGAAAAAAAAGTACCATGGCTAGGAATTACTAGTGACAACCTAAATGAGTTAAAGAAAGAGCCAACATCAAGACCATATATTAATCTCAATACGTGTTGGAAATACATGAGCAACATGAAAAGGAAAATAGGTCCACCTCAATGTTCATCTATGAAAAGATTCATCCACATTCACGGCCGAGTTTATTGGTTCTGAAATTCTAAAAGCTTTCCTTATCAAAAATTCACTTCAACAAAGATCTTGTGGGATCAACTTACAGAAACGCTTCAACAGTTCTTTGACTAGGTCCAGAATGATATGCCACTATTCATATTATTCATTTGTCACTTTCATGCATGCAGTTATATCGAAAAAAGTAGAATAGATAAAAAAAAATGCAGAAAAGATAGAAAAAAAGAAGCCTTACTGAAGAACATGGACAACCTATTTATTTTTGCTCTAGTTTGCTTCTTAGGACATGATTTTTTTATTCTTATTCAAGGTGAGAAGGACTTG
The DNA here is from genome assembly GCA_963692815.1 of Nyctanthes arbor-tristis. NCBI lineage: Eukaryota > Viridiplantae > Streptophyta > Magnoliopsida > Lamiales > Oleaceae > Nyctanthes > Nyctanthes arbor-tristis. Next base: position 3,399 of record CAVNYN010226385.1, read on the forward strand.
GGAAGAAAGAAATACGTGTCACGCTTATTGATGTGTCACCATCTCAACCCATCCAATCTGAGATATGTTATGCTTCAAAGGTACAAAGTAATAAGTGTAGGAGTCATTGTTGAAGAAAGAAGAAGAAACTGACTAAAAAATTATGCATCCAAATAGATATAGAGTATTTGTGTTTGTAATTTCAATGAATCTATTTATATAAAATACAAAAGAGAAAAGGGTACAAAATAGATACCTTGAATCAAGGAATTACAAAAATTCAAAATAGGAAAATTTTAATTTTTCCTTACCTAATCAGTTTGAAGATAAGGCCCAATGAATGTCTTGATGGAATGTAGTGATAAAGTTCAGTCAATAGTCCAACTCCTTAAAGTCTCTAGGGCTCAAAATATTAATAGAAATCTCCCGTATAACGAAATATTAGAACAACACACTCTAAAAGAAGATTTAGAATGCAATATATGGCAAAAATAATAATCAAAGAGATACAATGAATATCGAAAGAGGAATATTGGAAGCTAAGATGGAAACCTGCAGAAGAAAGAAGAACAAAAGTGGAAAAAAAAAAGAATAAATAAATTTACCAAAAATAAAACAAAACAGAATAAATAATTTGCTAGAAATAAAACTTTCACCGCAAAGGACTGACCACGAGCCTTACCACAGAGCAAATGAGCGGAAAAAAATACAAAGAGCACTTAAGTGCCTTTATATATTAATAGATTAATGAATCGTTCATTTCATTGTGTACTATCACTAATATTTAAACAATTGTCAAGCCAAAAACATGTGCAAAGCACACGATACCACTAGTTTTACCTTAACGGAATCTTTGGTTGTAGCATAGAATTTATATGGGAAAAGATAATTTTGTAACAATTAAATTACAAATTTTTCTAATTGTATAAAAAAATGAACCTTTTACAAACTTGTTTCTAGCCTTTGTGATAGCAATTGGTTTCAAAGTTATGTGATATAAGATAATCTGATCTAACACCATATCTGTGTCGTAATAAGACAGTGATGTAAAATAATATCAGCCGCTGAAGTGAACACCAATGAAGGATTTACATAGAGTAGACTCGAGTAACTTTTCTTTTTCTTATTTTTTTTAGTTCTTTATTTTTTTATTTTTTATTTTTGTTTTCAAAATGGTAATGTTACATTTATCAATCCAACAAAGATAAAATAAGCTCAACGACACTAACTCATTTAGTAACCTCAGTCCTAGACAATGTGGTGATTAACGTTAAATATAAACCTAATTTATATATAGCAAGAATTAGTTGAATTTTCAATAGCCCAACACGTACAGAAAGCAAAATTTGGCAAGCGCCGCTTCTACTCCACCAAGGCCAAGGCAGGGAACTCTGTTTCCTAATATTTCTTTCCTTGCTCATTATTTACCCATTTTTATCTTCTAAGTTTTGCTCAAGGCTCTTTTAAATGGAAGTTATTTGATTGATAACTTAGTTGCATAGGTCGATTGTTGAAAAACATATGTTCAATAAAATTGATAAGAAAGTCATTATATAGAACTAGATGTTTTTCACCCATGCGTTGCAGGGGTAGAGTTATAGTGTATATTCTTATAAAAATTGACGTGAGTGTTGATATCATGTCGTAAATAAAGTACAATATACCAGTTGTAGTGTATAAAATTATAGACTAATATAAGAATTACAATTCACCACGGGATATTTATAATAATAAAATGCTCAAGTTCATAATTCTAGTTTCCTCAAAATACGTCGTGCAAGTGTATACGTTCAACTTATAAAAAATTATAATAATTAGCAGTCAAATAATTACAGATGGCAATTTGATCCATTGACCCGTAAAGCTATAGAAACCTGCCCCTAATAGGGATTAACCCGCCACGCTTAATTGGGGCAAAAGGATGGTATGGAGCAATATTGTCTGCTTCACCGTGGGTCTAGGTCGAGTACGGGTCAGGTTGAACCCACCCCAAAGACCTATGACCCATCAAACATTTTCTTCTTTTTTTTTTAATAAATTAATTCTAAAAATGTGTAGAAATTATTAGAGATAGTAATTTGACCTATCGACCTATAAATCCGTGGCTATTTATTTTTTTATTTTTTGAACGGATTTTTTTATCGAATTGAAAAAAATTATGTTATTATATTAGTTAATGTTGAGAACTTTAAAATTCTAAATAAAGGTTTTGTTCTATTTTACGTTCATCAATTAATAACGCGTTGCGCATAACATTAATTGAAAGCAGAAAAAATTCATAATTCATGAGTCCTTTCGTGGATCATTGTAGCGTCCCACCCACCCTCATGAACTGACCTGTCTTGACGCTCCCATGAATTTGTAAGTTTGAGGTGGGTCTAGGTGTTTTTAAGACTTATAGGACGGGTTCAAAGTATGGCTAAGTCGTTCCAAATCCGCTCTATGGAAGTATAAGATCATAGAGAGCAACTGTAAGAAAAATGTTTTTATACTTCATGATTGTTTATTTTTTAACCGTAATTTTTTGTGCTTAAATTCACACACACTGATTTAAAATCCTTGCTCTGTCCCCGTGAACACATCATCACCCTCGCACGCAGGGACGGATTTGGGGGAGGGGCACCCTGTGCCCTAGCCCTAGCCCTAGCCCGAGCCAGAGCCCGAGCCCGAGCCCAGCCAAATTCCTGGCTTGGTCCAACAAAAAATTTAAAAAAAAAATTTTTTTTGTCTTTGGGCTAGGTGTAAGTAACATTGGGCTAGGGGTAAGGGAATTTGGGCTAGGTGTAATAACATTGGGCTAGGGGTAAACAACAACTAAGCAACCCAATATTAACCCATACCAGGCCCCAAAAAAAGACTAAACCATCAGACATCAGTGTCGTTCGTTCCTCCTTATTCAATCGGCAGACTTGAAAATTGAAATCCCTAATTGGCTAATTCCCAAATGCAGCCAAGAACCAAACCAACTAATGACAGATTCAGGGCTCAGGATTCAGGCCGGCTGTCTTCTCGCTCCGGCATGGCAGTCCGGCGCGGTGGCCTTCTGTAGTTCTGCTGCGGTGCTGCCTATTTTTCAAACTGCAGCGCAGCTCGTCCGAGACTCCACGCCTCCATGCTCCAGATCCAGTCTCCACCGGCCCACCGGGTGACCAAAAGTGACTAGTGGCGGCGGTTCATTCCAGTCTTAGACTCTAGCCCAGGGGCAGAAAGTCAGAAATGCTGCTGAAGTGAGGGTGAGGCCGTGACTAGTAAGCTGAACGCAAATTGGAAGTTTGAAGAATTAAATATTGAACTTTGATTCTTTGAAGGTAATTTTAAAATTCTAACTTATAAATCCTAATTCTATTATTCTAAGGTCTATTAAGTAATAGCCAACAATTTAAGAAATTGAAATTATAAGTGGTAAGCAGTAAGCTTGTTTCAACTTTCATATAAAGTATAAACTGTAGTTTAAGTATTTAACTATTGTTAAAAATTTGCAATTTTATTTCTTGAATTTTGGAGGTTGGAGTTGGATATTAAATTGCTAAATTATAAATGTTGGATACTTGGATGTTGATGTCGGATTTTGATGTCGGATTTTGGATGTTGGATGTTGAATTTTAGATGTTGTCATGTTGAACTTTGTGGTATTTACTACTTAGTGATTTGATTAGTTAGTTTTTGAAGTTCTTTATTGTTGGATTGTTGAAAGATTTAAGTGCTTTTGATTTAAAAGGATAATTTTTAAATTGATTCTATTGAACTTTGTAGAATTGTGGGTTTTAGTGCTTTGATTCTATTGTACATCATGTCATAAAGGATTATAACTTGTAGTTGACTACCGTGGACTTGAATTGATAATAATAAGTTAAAATAGTGTTAAGTAAGAATGGATTTGTGGTCCATTAATTGAGATCATTAATCAAATTTATTGCCATCTCGAATCATTTATGGTCTGATCCCCATTAATACGTAATGAAATTGGACCCTTATAATCTTGTTATACAACATACCTTGGTTAGAAAAATTTAAAACTCACATGATCTTGAATGATTATACACTTTCAGTCAATATTGATGCCCAATATTTATTTCATTTCAATATAATAATAAGTCTATATTTACTTTTCTCCTATGAGTTGTATTATTAATTAATTAAATTAAATTAAACATGAAAAAATAATTCCATTATTCAAGCTAATATTATTTGTGTATAATCATCTCGCATCTAATAAAATCATAAACATAAATGTTATATTATAAGTTTTTCCTGAACATGGAAAACATTTTTAAGAAACTAGCCGAACAGTTGAGGAGTTATAAGAACAACATTAACCTTTCAAAAGCCATTTAAACCACAGGGCAAAGTCAAAAAACTGATGTTGCAAATGAAACAAATCACCATCTTGTAAGGCTATTTTTTAAAAAGTTCAAAAGAAAATTTACAAGACTTGAATGATAAAACAGTGATTATAATTATTATTTTATAAAAGTAAGAGAGAAGATTCTAGCCAGTGAATAGAAACTGAGGTGACGAAAATCGATAGAAATAGATTTTGGGACAAAAGTAAAGTTGGAGAGCAATCTTTGTCAGCACATTGTTTGTCGTACAATTGATGGAAATTTGGTCCCAATTTCCCCATCACAAAAACTTGTTTGCTAACGTGCACGTCGAGTTTCCTTCATGCTCTTCACAAGGTAGGATGACTCCTATTTCACTTAGTGCGGCTTTGGGTTCGGACCCACTTCCTTGTTTGATTTGACCATCGCACCCCACCCACCCCCGGGTTTTTGAAGTTTCATTTGCTCTGGGAGACTGAGCTTCTTGAATGGGGTTCTCTATTGACGCTGATTTGCCTTCTTTTGGTGCTCTATTATTTAGTCTGTGTTGTTCCTTTTTCTGCTTTGCTGTGTTTCTTTGTAGTTTATATGCTTGTTGGCCAGAGAAAGGTTGGTCTTCTCTTTCTCCCAGTTGTAATTTTTGCTTATTTGAATTGATGATTTTTGTTTTTTTAAAAAAAAAAAAACAGAACATATATATGATCCGATCCGTTAATTGAGCTCTAATATTGAAAATAACCTAACAACATATGCATGACATCATATGATAAAATACAGTCATATAATGTGCATCAGAATATGATACACAATTGTGGGTTTTATTGCATGCATAGATCAAGTGGGAGGGTGGAGCCAGCAATCAGTATCGACGTGTGACGAAAATATAGACTAATACTAATTTGCATACTAAATTTTTTTCACAAATATTTATGGCCAAAAAATATTTTTTTGTCAAAATGGGGTGTGCAAAAGCATAGCTTGGCATCTCTGAGATTGTCATAATGTTAAAGACACCCTTTTACTAGATTATTCGACCTGTGTTCGAGTTATCATCCCTACCCATATGATTGTACTAAAAAATGAACTACTCGTGCATGATAGAATAGAGATGTATATAAACTCTATTTAAGTTTGGGTAATTTACATTTAACGTCTCCAACTTTTTAACTTGTAATAGATTACATCCTTAACTTTTAATTCTACTGTTGGGGGTCCTCAACCTTTCTCAACATCTCCATTCAGGTCCCTATGAACGGAATTTGTTTACTCTAGCTGTTAGTCTACCAGAGACAATTTTGGTAAAATATAAAAAATAAATATTTTAATTAAAAATAAAAATAAATTTAAAAAATGAAAAAAGGAGGGATGGGGAATGCTTGCCCCCGCCATTAAATGGTAACAATTTTCGTTGTCATTCTGATAGCCAAAGGACTGCAAGAAGTGGCAGCAAGGGGAGGGAGTTTCCTTCTCCCTCCCCATTGTTAAATCTGTCATTTCAGGCCGTTAAAGGGGTTGCCATAAATGGCAATAGAGGAGCCGGAAGAGTCTATCCCTTGCCGTCTGGCAGCCAAAGGGGCCGCTAGAGTTTGGCCGATTCTTTTTGCAGAAATGTAGCAAGAACAAAAGGGACTCCTCCCCGGGGCTGCCACTTTCGGCAGCTAAAATGCTGGCAAAAATGGCAACAGGTTGGGGGAGGAGTCTCCACCCCGCCTTTTTTTCCTTTTTTTAATTTATTTTTATTTTTTAATTAAAATACTCATTTTTTGTATTTTACTAAAATTGTCTCAGGTCAAGGAGTTAACTAAAGGCTAGAGTAGACGGATTTCGTCCATAGGGATCTGGTTGGGGATTTTGAGAAAGGTTGGGAACTCCCAGGGGTAGAAGTAAAGATTAGGGACGTAATCTATTAAAAATTGAAAGGTTAAAGATGTTAAGTGTAAATTACCCTTTAAGTATTATATTTATTATTGGGAAAATGTTGAAGCCAAATTGTATCAATTTTATGTACGCATAACAAAAATTTAAATTTCTTACATAGATCAATAAAAAAAACCACCCCCAAAATGTACAAATACTCCCGCACATCTCAAGGCTATATATCAACATTTAGCTATTTATTTATGGATGGCTTTGAACTCTAAAGCGGGAATGTGTATGATAAATAAATAATTTAAACAATAATTATATTGCATATTTATTACTGCATAAAAGTTTAAAAAAAAATTATGCAATATTTAGTTCAAGGCATTGCAATAAGGAACTACAAGTACAGGACAAAATATGTACAATTAATGCGTGACAAAGCTAGAAGAGGACAAAACACCTGTATTTATCGAGTGGTTTAATATTGATTTCAACACATAATAATCGTAATACAAAAATTTACCAGACTATGCATGAAATAATTTTCTGGTATGACACCATTTTTACTAATGAGTCCCGATCTAATGGGACTCATTTTTGCTAATTCTTTTCTCAACATCGCAAAACTAATTCTTATTCCTATGAAACAATCTCAAATTAAGCTCAACTCTTTTCCCATGATGAGTACCTATATGTTTAGCGTTAGATTATTTTTACTCTTTTACAACAAGCTAAGTTAGCATAATAATATGATAAAATCAAGGAATTAAAAATCAGTGTCCAACATAAGCACCATTACTGATAAAGAGCTCGCCAGCTTCCTTCTTAGAGCATCTCCAATGTGTGGGAGTGAAGGTGAATAGGAGAGAGATTGTGAAGAGATAATTATTCAAAATGAATGAGTGTGTAGAAAGGGGTGTAAGGAAAAAAGTGAGAAAAGTGAAAAAGAGAAGAGAGATAAATAGAAATTATTCAAAAATAATAATGATAAAATAGTAGGAGAAGGTGGACATTAGGGTGTGGTTTTTGACCTTGATGTTGACCTTGGGAGAGAAAAGTAAGGATAAATTAGTGTAAATGATAGCAAAGTTATTAAAAATAGAAAAATAAAAAAAAAGTAAGAAATATATGGGGTCTATTTTATTTTTTTATGTGTGTATAACTTTTTTAAAAGACATATCCCATTGGAGATGCTCTTAAAGACATCTCCTTCAACATTACCTCCATCTACAAGGAGTTTGACAACATGGCCAAGCTTCTAGTTAGTTCTCTCAACGCAGCTCATCAACTTCGAAATATTTATTTTGGGTGCTTGAGTCATCTATATATATATATATATATAAAATACGAAAATAGTGGCTTTATGCACTTATTTTCTGGCTTTGTAAGATTTATGACTTTATAAGATTTCTAGTGAAATCATTTAATTTTATTTTTTTTGTATTTTTTATCTTTTTTTGAAAATTGTTACACTAATTTATTAAATGATATTCACTTTTCCCTTTATTAATACATATTCAATCATCAATTCACAGTAGTTTCTTTAGCCAGCTATTTTGAATTAGGTATCTGCCACTTATCAATCGATATTAAATTAATTGTGAGTCTTAGTTCAAAAAAAAAAGCAAATAACAATCTTTATTATTCGAAAACACATGTATAGTATCTTTCTAAACAAATAAATTTCTTAAAATATATCACCTTATTGTAAATTTCTCTTTTTAATGATTTTTGAAGAAATTTTTATATGGTTATTGAAGTGCAATAATCAAATTTGACTTTTTTTTAAAAAAAAAAATATACTACTTCAATTTGCCGATTCTATAATAATTAATATAAATTGAAACTTTTTAATAATTTTTTATGGAACAAAAATTTTAGTTTGTCGTTTTAAATATGATCTTACTGTATTTACAATTGGATTATTTATTTGAAAAATGGACCGAATATTAATACAATTGCACTGTAATCTATATCTATCTATATATAATAATAATAATAAGAGAATGGTGTTTGGCGAGTTTTTTCCCGCTAATATAAGTTTCCGCTAATATCACATACGATGTCACTTGATATATATATATATGAAAAATTTTATTTTGCCCACGCATGCATGTTATTATGCATGCGAGCAATACGTGGCACACATTTAAGTTATAGGTGTGAGATGTTTGTTGTTTAGATACTTGACACGTATACATGTATGTATAATAACATACATGTGTGTAGGTAAAATAAAATTACTAATATATATCTTCTTTTTTTTTGTTAAAATTTTTTTCAAGATTTATTTGTTTTCTATCTCTCACTTGTTACTTTATATCTTTCGCTCTCTAATTTTACTCATTATTCAAGACTTATTCTTTCTTCTATTTTTTATTTTCCTATCTGCTCTCTCGGGTCTTTCTATACACTAGATCTGGTTCCCAGATAGGAGCCAGATCTGGTGGGGTGACACTTATTCAGCACCACTTTTTAGGGGGAAAAAATTATGTGGGGCCCACGAAATTATGTGGAAAAAAGCCAACACCCACATTCTTACTTTTTGATTCTCGTCCCTGAACCCCCAACCCGCAAATTTCTTTCTGGAGATCTAACTCTTGCACGGTGAACCCGTGTCCCGTCCCCCAAAATCACTGGCCGGAGGAGCCCGACCGCCAAGAACGCTGACAGCCAAGGAGGTTTCTCTACGTGGCGGCCAAGAAGACCATTGCCCGATTGACCAAGAAGGTTTTTGTTTGCGGCCAACGTCGCCAATTTCCGACAATAAGACATACAATGATGCAGCAAGTAACACCAATGGTGCATTTCTTGAGCTTCTATGACCTTGCTCGGCTGATTTTAGAACTAAAAAATTCTAAAAATTCACCGTTTTTTGTCTCTGAGTTGAAATGGAAACCATTGGTTTGAAAAAAAAATAGTTGATTTTTGGTCCTCTCATTGTTTCCTTGGATTAGGCATTGCATAGTAATGAAAAGCTTTGGATTCTCCGTTTTCCGGATGAATGAGAATGACATGGAGAATTTTGGGTAATTTAAGAGAGAGAGAGAGTGAGGAGAAAGTGGAGGAGACGGATGGAAACCAAGGTTCTCCGGTCGGACGTCGTCGGAGATGTAAAAGACAGCTGATTTTGAAGGACTAAAAACGTGTAGGATTCTCTCTCTAAAATGGGTTGTCCGATGTAGTAGAAGGGTGGAAGGTAAATGGAGGGTAAATTAGTCTTTTAACTGAGTTGCCACATCATTCTGGCTATTTTTCGGGACGTCCTTTTTTGGTCCTGTTGCGCGACTATTTCAAGCTGGGGAAAAGAAATTTTTTTCAGCCAAATGTGAGGTCCTATTTCATTTTTCTTCAGCGTCACCTCACCAGATTTGGCTTCTATCCAGGAACCAGACCTGGTACCATAGAAAGACCCGTGCTCTCTCTCTTCCCTCTTTTTTTCTCTCTCTAAATATAGGTATATGTGTACTTCATTGTCATTTGTTTTTTTACATCAATCTTTTTAGATTTTTATATTATATTATATTGATATTTACCCATTCAACGAATAATTTTCTTTATATTATTGTATTATCGACTTTAATATGTATCAATTTTTTTAGCTCATTTAATTTAATGATATGACTTTTGTTACAAAAACCAAGTCTAACTTTAAAAAATCTATTTATCTAATGAATATCATTACGGACGGAGGTAGAAAGTATGCGTACTTCCCCAACTACACCCGTTTTTGGATAAATCCTTTTAGAACTCTTTAAAAAAAGGGGATTTTTTTTTTCTTTTTGTATTTTGGCTAAGAGCTATGAACTTTCAGCTGCCCCTTCTTTCATGTTCTACCTTCGCTCTATTATATAGTGAAATAACCTTTCGAAATCAACATATTCATTCATTAATCTATTTCTCACTCTTCTATTTACTCACTGTCTATTTATCTTTCATTATTTTCTACTATATTTTGAAACAAAATTTGGAAGCATAGTATTATCCTCCATTGATTTGTTTGTTTACCATGTTAAAGTTTGAAATTAACAAAATATCTTTTATTTATTGATTAAACAGATATCTATTGTTTCTTATCTTTTTCATTTTTTTAATTTTTATATAGCTTGATTAATGTTTTTGTAATTTACTAATCCAATCTCTTGTGTTTTAGTCATTCATGTTCTAGCTTCGCCCCTCTCATATAGTGGAATAACTTATCGAAATGTTATTATTATTTGTAGTATGGAATTAGTATTGCATTTTATTCCGTGAAGAGAATTTTGACAATAATTTTTTTAACATTTTTTTTTCTTTTACACATTTCTCTCTCTCTCCCCTCCCTTTTTGAGGGTAAAATGGGGGACTGTGGTTTCTTTTGCACATTTTAGTCTCATTTGTTAATATAAAAGTATTTAGATATATGTATATGTGTACTTCATTATCATTTGTTCTTTTACATCAATTTTTTAGATTTTTATATTATATTTTATTGATATTTACCAATTAAACGAATAATTTTCTTCATGTTATTGTATTATCGACTTTAACATATGTCTAATATATATATATATATATATTTTTTTTTTACTCATTTGATTTGATGATAAGACATTTGTTAAAAAAATAAGTCTAACTTTAAAAAATTTATTTGTCTAATGAAAATAGCTTGAGATGGAGGTAGGGAGTAGCCACACTTCTCCAACTACGCTTGTTTTTGGATAAATCCTTTTAGAACTATTTGAAAAAATCGGGATTTTTTTTTTTTAAGTGTTTACACTAGAAGTCGTTAGTTTTCAACTGCTCATCCTTTTATGTTCAAGCCTCACTAAGTTATATAGTGGAATAACCTATCGAAATGTCATTATTATTTATAGTATAACAGGTTAATATTGCATTTTGTTCCGTGTAGAAAATTTTGAAAATTATTTTTTTTTAACATTTTTTTCTTTTGCACGCTTCGGTTTCATTTGTTACTATAAAAGTATTTAAATATATGTATGTGTACTTCATTATTATTTGTTCTTAAGTATAATATTCTCTATTTAAGGTTACATACACTGTTAAATATATTATATTATATATAAATTAAATAGATTGTATATTAAATAGATTATATATATGTGTTTTAAGTATCATCTCAATTATTCTTATTTGATGATTTAATCTCAATTCAAAGTAAAATTATCTTTTTAATTTGAAGATATATTTCTGCTTTTATTCTTTTGATTTAATAGTGATTATTATTAATTAGGTGGGTATTAGTGTTTTATTTGTGTTAATTATTTATCTAGTAAGTGTGTATTTATGAGGGAGTATTGAATTAATTTTTTTGATGTTATATATAATGAATATTGTGTTGTATTTTACAACTATTTATGATTATTATTTTTATTACTCTTTTTTCAAAATGCAAAATATATGTTCTATGACGATTGTAAATATTTTATTCATGTTATTAATCATGTAAATATTTTGAATTTTTTTATTATTAATGAAAATAATAGTGATTGTCATTGATCTGTTATCTATTTTAATTACTTCTTATTTTATTTTTTTAATTGCTTATTTGTTCACGTGCAACGTACGAGTGAAAAATCTAGTTACATTAAGAAGACAAGTGAACAATTGTAAAAGAAATATTCTGATCAAGTAAGAATATATCAAGACAATTTAGACGAAGATGTAAAACTAGACTTGTTTTCACCGCTTTACACGACCATATCAAAATGCATTCTTTAGGCTGGATATGTTGTTTAATAATACGATCACAGCATCTTGTTCCACAAATTTAGCCCCAAAGCTTTTCATCACATGCACTATTTCTTCTTCTAATGGGCTGTAAAGCAGCCGAAATTTTCCCTAAAGAGGCATACCTGAAATATAACTTTGCCTTAATTTTGAAGCTCTGGGACTAATAAACTCTATAATATTATATAAATTGTGTTATTTCCTTCTTACTTTGAAATATTTACATATTAATTGACATTTATGTTTTGTAAAGTTGATGAAGAAGTTAAATTAAAATGGATACAATTCAATAAATTTTAGAAGAGAAATTAGAGCTCAATAATTTCATTGTTACGAAATGACATTTGCTTAAGGCATGGGCATACTTGTTTTGAGATGATATTATACTTAAGCAAATTTGGATAAGAAAGTTCGGTCGACTACTAATATATTTCCTGGGCTAGAAATTATTCTCGGGAGATTGGGAATATTTTAGAAAGTTTATTTGTGTAAATATAGAAAGTTTATTTGTGTAAATATAAGAGAGAGTTTATTTATTAAATCTTTTATTTTTGAAAGGCTAGAGAAACATATATTAGAATCAGATTAGAGTCGGATTCTTGCCAATTGTATTTTAAACGGGACGTCAGAGAAAAAAGGAAAGAAGGAAACAAGAAAAAGATAGTACGGCGGAGAGACTTTTTTTGACCTTTCTTTTTCTTTTTTTTTTTTTTTCTTTGAGGGTGTTGGTGGGGTTTTTTTTGGCGGGGGGAAGGATTCGCCATTTATTTGCACATCAACGTTAAAAGAAACGAAAAAGCTATTAGTACTAGTGGAGTCACAAAATTTTGTGCAAAATAAGAGGAAATGACTGAATTGCGCTTAGTGAGAGAATACTAAATAAAACAAATTTATCAGTTAGAAAATAAAGCTCTCTGTCTCTCTCGTGCAACAAAGGGAACCCTCCTCGCCTGATTGCTGCAGTTTGCCGACGAGGAGGTGACGCAGTCGACACTGGATCTTTGCAGGTCTAACCCCCCAGACGGAGGTTATCGTTTCTATTCTCAATTTCTTATTGCGTGCCTTGATGGCTTCATAAGAGCTGCCAGCCCCGCCACTCCAAGTTCTATGGTCAGCCATCCCCGGACAGCACCTTTGTTCTTAGATTTTTTTGAGTACAATCCTGTGAATATTCTGTAAAATCATTTTATGGAAATTTAAATTTATTATTTGATTGAATATTTATCTTTACTTATTATATTTAAGTTAACATAACATTATTGTATAAAATAAATAATAAATATAGAAATAAAACAAATAATAAATATAGAAGTTTATAATCATTAAGAATGTCTTAAAATTGTTTTCTAAATCAAATAAATTTATTTATGAAATCACAAAAGTTTCATAAGAATGTCATTAGTAACACTAATAAATTTGATTAAATTGCTGAAAATCCCAAATAATTAATGAAAGAAGGTTACAAAAATTTAAAAGGTTAAAGTTTTTAATTATTTCTAAAACAGTTAATTATCTGATAAAATATACAACTGAAAATTATAAACATATCTTCCAATTAATTTGAACAAAAATATCATGAGAATCGAAGGATACTTTAATAATTTTATACACCAAATGATTATAGTGATGTTTAATTTGCAATAATTATAAAAGTTAATAATAATTTTAGGCGAATTATGTCTAATAAACTCAAAAAAAGAGCATGTAAATCTAATTATTTTTTTATTTTGAAATTAGGATAATTGAACATACTTTAAACTTTTCCTTTTAACAAAATTGCAGCGACAAAGGTTTGACCCAAAAAAATACAGGGACAAAGTATATTAAAATTCTTGTAAATATTTTTGTTAATATAAAAGCATATTTTTAAATGAAATTAAACGGAATAAGTTTTTCCCTTAAGTCCAAATAAAAGAATTATAATAAAATTAAACTTTGTAAGCAAATTAAATTTATTTAATGAAAAAATTTATTAATTCAATACAAGTAAAAAAAAAAAAAAAAAACCACACTCATAAGTAATTATTACTTAATAAATACTACTTATTACATAATCAGTGCTACACAAAATACTAATTAATGACATATTTATATGAATTAAATACTAATTAATTTTAAAATTAAAATGAAACTATTGACATTAATAAAAAATTTCAAGTGTAAAAATGGAAAGTGAATATTTTACACTTATTCTCTTTTTTATGTAGTAGTGATTAAATCTCACCAATATATGTGGATGCGACATTACTCACTACTACTACACTTTTGATATTTTAAGACTAAGTTGATTATCATTTGTTGGATTTGAGACCTACCAAGGACTAGCCCGAAACCCTCATCTTCCCCTTACGGAGCTCAAACTGCCACGTGGTTGGACAACCAAAGACTGTTTGTTGTCCAGCCACATGGCAGTTTGAGCTCCGTAAAGGAAGGTGAGGGTTCTATAGAAAATCACCACCAAGGACTATTGGAATTAATCTAGATATATGATTTTGACGAAGAATTGGCCTTTTCATCTGTGTTCTCAGAATCTATTGAAACTTCTGTACGTTCATATTCTTGTTAAGAGACATTGGAGATTTGGAAAGAGGGTTCTCGGTTACGAAGCTTGAAGTGAAAACTGAAGGGTTTAACGAGTTGAAGAATAAGTTGAAAGGGCTGCGGAGAAGAAGAGAGTGACTTGCAGAAAAGATTGTGGTCACAAGAAAGCGAAG
>CAVNYN010226387.1:0-21255 GCA_963692815.1 Nyctanthes arbor-tristis
AAACAATAAATTCATATTTGACAACTAACAAATATCAGTTATTCATATCAGAAAAATATGTTTACGTAGAATTACTCTAATAACAAATGTCAATGAATTTTTATACAAAAATCTAATAAATTATTAATACGGCGAGTTGAGTCATATATTAGCATTATTAGCACTAGTTAATTCTTTTCCTTTCTTTTTGTTTTTTTTACATTAGATATAGGGAAAGGGGGGAACCAATATCAGTTATTCATCTCTCCATATAATTACTCTAATAATAAATGTCGATGAATTTTTATACAAAAATTTCATATAAATTATTAATACAGTTAGTTGAGGCATATTAGCATTATGAGACATAAGTTTTTATAACTATCTATTATATTTTAATTTATTTGTAGGTAACACTTTTTGCACCAATTAATTCTTTTTTTTTTTTTTTACAGTAGGTATATATAGGGAGGGGAGGGGAGGGGAGGGGAGGGGGGGGGGGGTACTTGTATTCCAACCCAGGACCTTCTGTCTAGAATCTGAGAAACCTAACCAATGTAACACTTGTATTTAAAGACAAACTGAAATTTTTATTTCATAGGAAATTATCAAAAATTTTCAATTTATATTAATTATAGAATCGGCAAATTGGAGTACTATAATTTTAAAAAAGTCAAATTTGATTATTGCACTATAATAACCATATAAAAATTTCTTCAAAAATCATTAAAAATTGAAATTTACAATAAGGTTATAGAGTTTTAGAAATTTATTTATTTAGAGACATCCTATGCATGTCTTTTCGAATTATAAAAATTACTGTTTGCTTAACCCCCAAAACATTCCATGTGAAATACACAAGGCAGACATATATAAAATGGGAAATGTATGATAAGGTATGCAAATCGACAACAACCGTCTACAGTTATAATAAGTTTCAAAGAATTGAAAAGAGAACTACTAATTTTGGAGTCACTTGTTTGAAAGTGATATCACCACCATTTCTGTGCACTTTACTTTCAACCACACATTATGTTGAGAAAAAACTAATAATCATATTTCACATTCTCATTAGTAAAATATACAAATTCCCCCCCCCCACCCCACAAAAAGAGAAACCCGTTTTGGTGTGGTGGGGTGGGGTGGGGTGGGGGGCAGAAACTTTTTCTTCCCAAAAATACTTCTTCATAAGCGCCCCAAGTTTATAGATTCACCTATTCCCTCATTTTACAAAAATCCTATGTGTTAATTGTATTGGAGGTCAATGAACTTGCACTTTACTTGTAAATAGGTCACTGAACTTTAAAGGCCAACAATAAGATCATCAAATTTTAATATAACAGCAATTAGGTAACTCAACTTTGATTGGAAGCAATTAGATCACTAACTTTTATTAAATTGCAACAAGGTCATACAAATAACATGATATTGCTACTTCATCATTGAAAATTAACACCCCAAATTACGCCTTTTATTAGGGTGGAAAAATAGAAGAGTTATTCAAGAATTCACAAACTCTTAACATTTAGCATCTATTTTGACGTAATATTTTTAGATAATCCTCATTCAGTTGTCATGCCAATAAGTGAACGTAAAATAACATGTCTGTCATCATTGATATATGTCATCAATTTCTATCAAATAAAAAGTCTTACTAATGAAGTGATATAATTGCAAATAATCAAGTTCAGTTATTAAATTGCTTACAATTAAAGTTGAGTGACCATATTATAGTTAAATTTAAAGTTAAGTGATCTAACCCCTACTGAATCAAAAGTTCAGAAGTTGTGATAGCCTCAATCCCACATCACTTAGGTAGAAAAAATGAGACCAGTTTATATATTATGTGCTCTTCCGATCTCCAACTGACACGAGGCATTTTGGATAGAACCCAAGAGTAAAACTGTGCAGGCTATGCTAAAAGCGGACAATATCATGTCAAAATAAAGCGGATTGTTACAAGCCTCCTTTTGGAGGGTCAATTGCTAGCAAACCAGGATCCAGTGGTTTTACGAAGAGATCCGTTATCAACGGCAGTGACATTCAAAGCGGCAAGATGTAGGTCAGTCGGTGATGATGCTAACTACTGTTTCCCATGATGCTAATTATTGTTTCCTTGTTCAACGCGGCATGAATTTTGTATAAAGGTTATTCGTAGTAAAGATTTAGCCGTTAAGGTGGAGATTATGAATTGGTGGTTGATCGGTTAAAAAAAGACAGATTATTGGTTAAGTGGTTTCGTGAAGGTACATGCGGCTATGTCCATTTATTTTTTTGGTGATTTTAACTTTCTATTAAATTGAGTGTGAGTGTCACATAATTTAGGCAAAAAAAAAATTATGAATGTGAATTGGTGGAGAAGTATGTGAATGGGGAAGGCAGTGGTGTATGTTTGCCGATGAAGAAGATTGTAGTGGTGCAAGAGAAGTAGGATTTAAATGTATCAAAATCATAATTTTTTTTTATGTATTTAAAATGTCGCGTGATAATTAATTATGGTGGTGGGAATATTACCCCTAAGAAATATACAAAACCACTATATTTTACTTTTACATCCCTATTTTTTTTTTCTTCATTGCATTATTTTGGATAGCTGGCAGGAAATAATGATTTTCATTCAAATTTGTCAATGACATATTCCAATTTGAGAAAATAAATTAGTAACTGTACTTAAATATTTGTTGCGTTTTGTATTTATTTTTCCTAACAAAATTTGGAATAAAAACTATTATTGAATACAAGGTACATTAGTTAAAAAAATTAATGATAATAATAACGTGATTAGAGAGAGTTAATAAAAAGTTAAAGATAAAAAAATATTTTTTAATGCAATCCGGGAATTTACTAGGGAGGGCATTAGCATAGACAATAGCGCGCAGGAACTTGTTCTAATAAGATGTACTCTTTACCACTTTGTAGATCATTAGGGATGGTAGAAAAATTTGATCCGCACCAGACCCGAAGGATATCCGATCTATTTGAGAAAAAATTTCCCGATCCGTGAATCAGTGGAGCAGATTGTGGTAGAATTTGTGATCCGCCCAATGATAGTGGATTGGATCGGATGAGGGTCAATCTAATCCGATATGTTCCACTTAGAAAAATATGTTTAACTTTGAAACTTCCAGAAGTCGCTAGTAGCAATAGTCAACACCAACTATTAAACTATGATTTAACTTTTGGTTGATAGTTGATACTTGATATATTAATTTAACTTCATTTTATTGTTACTACAGATTGTAATATAATGTATAATGTAAAAAACTAAGTTAGGAGATTAGAGTAGTGTAATGTATGATGTAAAAAAAATTGTAGATTGGTTGGCGGATCGAAATCTTGATCCGCTCTGATCTATGATCCGCTCTGCTTCGTGGATCATATACCGATCATAGTTTTGTAAATTTTTCGTCGGGCAAAATAGTTTGGTGCTGATATACCTTGATCTGATCTATTACCATCCATATATATCACCCTTATTCTAACGTGACTAAAAAAGAAAAAATATTAAGAACACATGTATAGCAACATATAATGTAATTAAAATATGGTTCAAAAGTTTGATATTTTAGGGTCTGTTTGATATTATTTATAATTAGATTGTATTATAATATATTTTGAAATTTAAATTTTTTGACATGTGACTTAATTTGATTAGTTAAATTTTATTAAAAAGTAAAATGTTATAATTTAATGTGATAGAATTATAATAATTTATATTATAATACAAGGTAAACGGACCCATAAGTTTGGGTTGGAAGAAAGTAACAGTGTTAAAAAGAGAACCAAACACGAGAAACGTACAAAAAAGAAAACCAAACTAGTTTGTTGCCTGTCTTTTCATGTAGACTTGGTGAAGTCTCCTCCCTATAAGTCTATGCTCTCCCAGCAAATGGGCCACACTGGTGGAAATAAAGCTGTCTCCACATTCTAAAAGTCAAAAAGTAAACTACGATGATTGGTTGTTATGGTCCTATAACCACACGGAATAGTGATTCATTGACGCATAATGATACATTGAGCTCTAGCTTCTTAACGAAGTCACACATCTTACGTGTAGCTAATGAAGAGGCATGGCATAAGATCAGAGGTGTGGTTAAAAGATGGTTGAAAAGGATAATTGAAACTTGACAACTTTAAACTAAAACACTACAAAAATGTTTTCAATTTATGAAAGGGTGAAAAAAGGGTTCCCCCTCCCCGAAAATGGGGGTAGCTGTGGCAAACCGCATCTACCCCTACTTACACCCCTGCATAAGACACTCTATCAATAGAGGGATCATGTGATTAGTCTGTTTAAATTGTTTGGCTCTGTTATAGAATCAAAGGTGTTTTTCAAATCATTTTTTACAACTTTACCATCATCAGTGTAAGAGCATCCCCTTTCTAAGCACATCTCAAAAGGAAATTATATGAGTAATACTACTTACTTAAATTGGAGTCAATTTGGGATGACTACATTGAGGGATGAATGAAGAAATATGAATATATTAGAGTATTAATTTATTCAGTAGCCAATAAGAAAATGATAACTAGACCAGAGACTGAATAAATAGCATTATTCAAATTATATTCATACCACAATAATTTATTCAAACACCACATTTTAACGATTTGTTTTATTTACTTAAATATCCATAGCTAAAATTACATTAATAAACATTGTTAAATTTAAGGGGTGTCTCCAATATGGAATTAGATAGATTTTAAAAATCCATACAATTCCAGATATCCTCAATTTAGAATTCTATAGATTCCACATAAATCAAGTGTCCTCAATTTGAAATTCTACAGATTCTATAGAATTCAAGTTTCCTCATTTTCTTACAGATTCTCATAGATTTCATTAAATTGTAGATTTCTATGAAATCCTATGGACTCTAAGCTTAAAGATACACTTACATGATTCTTACCAAAATCCAACATCCTACCCTTTGATTCTCATGGATTTCAATTTTTTTTAAACCTAGTTAATTAATAAAAATTTATAATTATAAATTATCAAAACTCATTTTTTCTTACTCTAGTTTTAAATAATTATTCACATTCACGAATTTATGTAAAATAAAATAATCAGTATTCAAAATAATATATTCTCACAATAACGCTTATTTTTCCTTTTTTCTAGTTTTTAAAAAATTAAATTATAATCTATCTATACGGAAAAGAACTGTTAGTGAATGAGATTAGGGATTATTATAATATGATATTAAAATTCAAAATAATTTCATAATTTTTATTGATTAAAATCCAAATGAGCAAAGACTTATTTTTTTCGTCGCACAATTTTTTTACAATCACATCAAATTTAACATGTGATAAGTAAATAAATGTTGAAAATGACAGTATTAACGAATTACAGTATAATTTCATAACATATTAGTATAGAAAGTATAATGAGATTTTATTATCTTTGTTCACTTGGTTTTAAAAACTATAGATTGTTCCTTTATTTTATTATAAAGAAAGACAAGGTTAAAATGTTTATTTTTTTATTTTTTAATAACATAATTTGAATATTTTTCTTTTTTCTTATTTTTTTAATTAATGAGTAGGAAGTTATATAATTTTTTTTCTCAAATTCACACCCAACTTGCGTAAAAATAAAATAAGATAAAAGAAAAATATTGCTAAACGTTTAAATTCAGTGACAATCTTGTCAAAAAAATTCAAAGATAATAACATGATATAAGTAATAATTTTTCAAATGCTTTGAAAATTGGTTACGTGAACTCTTCAAAAACAAAAACAGAAACAAATGAAAAAAATGTTAATTGAACAAAAGATAAAATCGGATTATTTATTTTTTTTCCTATTAGTTCGTATTTTTATTGTTTTCTTGTACACCAAAATTTATTTATCTTATGGATTTTTTAATTAAAAAATCTATCGAGAGAATATTCGAAATAATGTGAAATTCTAAATTTCATCCGGATACCTTTTTTAAATCCTACAAATTCTATTAAAAATACACAGAAATCCCTAATATAGAATTCTATAGAATCTTACAGAATTCTAAACTAGAGATTTCTGTGTATTTTTCTATATAATCTTATGGATTCTATGGAATTCTATTAAAATCCATGAATTCCATAAGAATCCATATAACTCAAAAATTTCAACAAATTCCATGTTGAGGACACTCCCTTGATCTTTTTTCCCTTCAACCACAATTATAATTACCTTAATTTGAATTCTTTTTTTAACAATTATTATTCTTTTCAATTCCCTTTTTCAGCTATCACTTCCTACAATTTTGATTTACAATACGGGTCGACAATTTTAGATTTTAAAGATTTATTTTCTTCACAGTTCCATTCCATTACCTAATGTTTAAGCATTATTTTCATGAAGAATGAGTCTAAACTTTTTCTTTTTATTTTAATCTATCTTGCTTTCTATAAAGAGATATATAGATGAATAAATAATAATGAATCATTCATTTGCCTTTTTCCATTTACAAATTTTATATTATATTTATAAATTGAGTACATAAATTTGTTTTAATGAAAAACAAGTAATTTTAAATTAATGACAGAATTGTTATACCTAGTTGTACGTTGTTGTTAATTAAATTTATAATATCAATTCTTTTGAAAAAAAATTATAATATTACTCAATAACATGTTATTGGATTGAAATAAAAAAATATATAATAAGTGAATCATGCTAACTTAAAATATAATTTCAATTTTGGAGGGCCGAATTAAATCTAAATTAGAAGTTTTGAAAATTATACACATTTATATTTGAGTTATTTGAAAAGTTACAATATTTATGTTGCAAAAAAAGGTTGGAATATTTCTTATTCAATTTCAATTTAAAAAAATT
This sequence comes from Nyctanthes arbor-tristis, assembly GCA_963692815.1. Classification (NCBI taxonomy): domain Eukaryota; kingdom Viridiplantae; phylum Streptophyta; class Magnoliopsida; order Lamiales; family Oleaceae; genus Nyctanthes; species Nyctanthes arbor-tristis. The sequence goes on from CAVNYN010226387.1 coordinate 6,808, forward strand.
AAAACAAATAAATTAGTTAAATCTAACTTGAAAAGTTATAGATGATTTAGGATTCTATTCAATTAAGTTTGAGGGATTTTCTTTGAAGTCTATACATATGAACTTGCGTTGGTTGTTTGCTCTTGTAAATTAGCTCAAATTAATGTTCATGTTGAAAGCTTTGATTTAATTTACGGACAATGTAAAAAAAAAACAATAGTGTTTTGCTACACGTAAAATATCAAGAATTATAAATCTTTTGATGTGATTTTATATATTGATTGTAGATAATTAATTTTATAGGCATATATGTAGATTGATAGTCGTGTACTAATTAAAAGCATCTTTTAATCAGGGTGCGCATTTATCATTTGGTGTGGAAATAAAAATTCATGGTTACAATATAATTTCCACATCTCAAAAGCAACAACACTAGGTTGTGTTTGATTGTCATAGTTTTCTATGGAAAATGTTAGTTTACTACCTAAATTTCCACTTTTGTGCTTTTTGATTGACTTTTTTCCTTGGAAAATATTTTTCGACTTTTGATCAAGTGACCATATTTTCCGAGAAACAAGGAAAATATTTTTTTTTGGGGACCTGGGTAGTTGGTTTTCCAGGGAATTGAAGGTCCATATTTCTTAAAATATTGGATTATTTTTTAACTCATAAAATATAAAAAATTGAAAAACACACACGTGAATTGAGAATTTATCATTTTCTTTTTTTTGTTGGATTTTATATAACATGACATTTCTTGCTAATGTTAACAAATATAAGATCTTATAACAATTTCAAAATTTCTAATTATGGATCGTTATTGAAGTTTATAACTTTGTTTTATTTTCATATTCATGCATAAATCACTTACTAAATTTCTCGCAATTTCTTTTTTAGTATAAACTTCTACTTATTAAGTGCATTACTAGAATAGTTGCTGGCCTCAAAATTATTCATTGAATCATGAGTGGTAAACCGTATGTGAGATTATAATCGTCATAAAGCCTCACTATATGTACTATATCTTCATAACCATTCTCAAACGAGTTCTCATAATCTCATCATTGTCCACGAAAAAATCATATAGGACAAAAACTTGACATTAGTTATTTTTTTATTCGTCGTGGTTTAATTTCATCTCAAGTATAAATATCTATTCATGTTAAAATTAGAGCTCGTGTATTTTTGACAAATAAAAAAATTTTGACAAGTAAAACAATACATGGGAAAAAGTACAATTTATATATAAAAACTAATAATTTCTATAAAAAATAAAATTACCATCAAAAAATAAAATTTGGTAAAAAATATTGTTTCTATGGAAAATAATATCTATCAAATACCGAAATATGGAAAACAACAACTAATTTTACGTGGACAATTAAATCAATCAAACACGTGTAATTGACATTTTTCATGAAAATTAATTCTATGAAATTTAATTACCTAGAATTCATTTTCTTTCCATACATTTTTCATGCTTCTAATCAAACAGTACCTAATAGGATATAAAGGTAATAATTTATTTTTCTCTCCAACTTTTATTATTGGTGTCACGGGTCCCCCAAACCTTTAAGGAAATCTCTTTGCAAGTCCTTAATGATGGGTTAGATACAACTCTTGTTAAATTGAAATTAAACAAAGAAATATAGGGAAAAAATCAAAAAATATATATATTTATCTAAAGTGGTAAAGCATAAATCAGACAATTACTATGAATTTTGCCAAGAGACCGTAAGAAAAATCTCAATCTGACATAAAATCGAAAAGAAAATGTTGGTGCTGAAAAACACGGTGGTGTGGTTTCTTGTGTGCTCGAAGTTTTTGCTGGCAGAAGAACCAGCATTGGCATGGTCACAGTCAAATAGGGAAACGACTAGAAACAACAGTTTGCAGACAATGAGGCCTTGATCAAGAAAGAAAACAAGGAGTCTTGAATGTAGAAGTGAGTATTTAGACCGATTAAACTGACCAAACCAGTCAACTGAACCAAACTGGACTGAGATTGGCGGTTTAAAATGGTTGGCCGGCTTAGTCAGTCAGTTTTAAAGGAAAATACACCAGTTCAATGAGGTTGGCGGTTTGGGAGTTGGAAACCGTGGAAAACTGAACCCCACCGATATATAGCGAACTAAACCAAAGGAACCATAAAATACATTTAGTTCCGTTTTTTCAAAATACAGTTTTCAGGGCCAGATTTTGAAACTAAAGGCCCAAATGTAAAAATTCAATGGCCCATGACCAATTTTTTTAATTTAAAATTTAGATGAGCCAAAAAAAAAAAAAAAAACTTCAGGAAAAAGACGACTCGTTCTATTTCATTTCCCCCCAACCCCGAACACAAATTTACAATTGAAAAAACCCTAAATAGCTAAATCTCTAAAATTTCCCAAATCCCCAATTGGAATTGAAGAACCCTAACTCTCCAAAGTCCAATCAATTTGTTTGCCTCAATTCGGACGTCTACCGCGAATCAATTGCCGTTGGAATTCCGGCCTCTGCTCGTGTCTACTACTGGCTGCTACTCTCCGGCCTTGGTGACTCTGCCTTCCAGTCTGCTGCTGCATCAGTGGCACTGTGGCGATGCAACTATCATCTGCTGGCTGCTGCTGCTGCTTAGTCAGTGCGCTCTCAGATGTGTTGCCAAATGGTTTGTGGACAGCACAGATCGCAACTCACATCTTCGTTGATAGCTTGGTTAGTTTTCCATTTTCTTTTCTTTTTTTTTTTTTTTCACATTCTTAATATATGCTAATTGATTAAAGTTTTATTCATGTATGCCATTCTGTATATCTGCCCAGATGGATATTATTATGTATATTCAAATTAGTGCTTATTATTATTTGATGTTTATATTGCTGTTACTTAATGATGTGGATTTTATTTAAGTACTTCATCACTGGAATTGCTATTGTCATTTATGGTATTGCTAATTTGCCATTGTTGCTCCTAGTGCACTTTTAATTTTATTCTCGGTACCTTATAAGGTTTTCTATCCGGTGTTCATGATATGAAATGAATTGGAGTTTTGAGAATGTAACATGTTAACTGATAGTCGCTTATGATATTGGTGTTGTTAATGAAAAAGATGCTTATAAGTTTTTCTATCCGATGTTTATGATATGAAATGAATTGGAGTTTTGAGAAATGTAACAAATTAACTGATAGCCGCTTATGATATTGGTGGTGTTAATGAAAGAACTAGATGCAATATTTTTGAAACAACGCCACTTTTGTTTTCTTTGCTGAGTGAATTTTTTTTAATCTTTTAGAGTTTACAGTTTATTCTCGAAAGTTAATTTACTTCTGTTGCAAGTTGTTTCCTAAACATGATACTGTGTCTAAAGTCGGTCAATTAGAGTGATGGATTCAGACATTGGCATAATTTGAGAAGAGCTGTTAAAGGTCACGATAAAAAAAAAATTAAGGAATATAGTATAAAAAAAATTCCGCCCTCTTTCAATCCCCGGTTGTTTCTCGTTATGGGGTCCATGTTTTGGAGTTCGTCTAGCACCCCAGTGAAGACTGGACTGGCACTGGTCCAGCCTCTATTCTTCTTCAATCTAAAAGCTTCAAGTCTAAGGCTGAGAAAGAAATCCCGAAAATTGAAGAACATGAAACCCTAAATCCTAATCATTGAACAGGCAGTCGGCTAAAGATACTTCTTACTCTCTCTTCTCTCTAGTTCTCTATTCACAATCAGTAGCTTGTATTTCCAAATGACGTTTCCACTTTGCAGGCCCTAAATGCTTAAAATTTGAAAAACATGCCGTGAATGAAGTGATGCAAATATACTAGAGCAATAGAAGGCAGAAAAAAAGGAAAATTTGGTGGTTTAGAACCGAATCGTCTGACTTAAAGTTAGTACGATTCAACTCGGGTGTAGACATCAAACCGGTTTGGTGTGGTGGAAATTTTGAAGAACTGAATTTAATCGGTTTGGTCTCAGTCTGGTTTTTGCCGAGCTGATGCCCACCCTTACTTAAATGTGACTTCAGATCGAGTAGTGAGGTTGGATGGGTAGCGTGGTCTAGTTAGTATTGAGATAGGAGGACTTAAAAATACTATTTTATTTGAACATCTCTCTTACTAATACAAAGGAGAGGTAAAGAGGGAGGGAAATTCGTGAAGGGACAATTGTGGCTTAAACTATGAACTTCTCGCTTGAAATGCGAACATCTAGTCACTACAACACAATTCGAATCACTTTCTTATTTGATTTTTTCTTTTTTCTTGTTTCTTTTTTCTCTCTGTTTTTTTTTCTTTTTTTCTTTTTTTTTTTTGTTGTCGTTTTACTTCAATGTAAGGGAAAAATGTAATTTTATAAGGGTTTAGTGGCCCCAATAGATTAAAACCATTAGTGTAGAGAGGTTGAGGACCCACGAAACTAGAAATAAATGTTGGGAACATCAAGTATCGATTACCCCGATAATTTATACTAAAATTTATTTTACACATAAATTTTTTTTACTTTTCCATTTTAACTAATTAGTAAGAAAGATGAGCTTTGAGCGTGATTTTGTCAATCAACATTCATAAGATAATGCAAACAAAACCAATATTGGCAACACGCATGAACCAATTATTAATCAGTTTTAGAACACTATTTTTGTAAAAATAAGTATTGAGTAAGTTATCTCTTCAGTTACAGAATGTTGCAGAAGTGATGATACTAAAGCAAACGATATAACGTTCAATTTATTGCTTGTCACTACATGAAACAATATAATCCATATTAAAAGAAGTAACTTACAACATCGAGCATAACATAAAACACCAGGACAACTTGATCCTCCAAATTCTTGATTATATATTCATTCATAAAATAATGCAACATTTATAAACTTGCTATAAAATTACTCAGATTGAATTAGTGCAACTACAAAGTAATGGTTAGAATAGATTAATAGCTAGAAAAATGTAATTCAAGAAAAAAGAAAAAAGAAAATAAAAATCGAGAACCCCTTATATAAAATATTATCATAAACAAAGAGATAATGTGCGGCTTGTTCACCCAAAACATGTCTCATTCTAACTAATGTGTCGACATATGCTAACTCATTACTTTAAATTTCAAGTACACCAATAAAAATTTCAAAGCCTAAAAGAAAGACTATATGTTGTCCAAGGACATTATAGGCATATATATATATATATATGCTAGCAGAAGTATAACAGAGGGATTAAAAATCTGGTGGAAATAATTACTAATAATTAGGTATATGAACCATTTAAAACCTTGACATAAGCATTATGTGGTGGTTATGTTTCCTTTGTCATTTTTCTGTTTCAATTCAAAAAGAATAAAGGAAATTAATCTTATAGCATTAATGTAGTTTAATTGCTCGATTAAATTTAAGAAATGTATTAAACAAAATACTATGACTTAAGAATTTATTTAGTTGAAGGACATATTTGGAATTATGAAATATCACTGAAGTAATATTGTCTAAAAGTGTTTCCCCCACTTGTTATCTTTTAAATATAATATAGTTGATTCTCACAAAAAGTCACTTTTCATAATCAATTCTTAAAAGAACCTAAATTATACCGGCCTTTAGACAAAAATGTACAAAAAGTTCAATAAAATAGAAATACGATCCATCTAATTACTGTTGATTTAAAAAGTATGTAATCTTCAGACTAATAAACCTAAGAGAAATAGGTTGGCGGGAGGAGGGAAGGGGTTTGGGAGCCATGGTTAATAAGATCTTTACCATCACAAGGATCAGATAACCAAAAGTAAGATTTGTTTGTAAGAAAAGAGAAGAGAAATGTAGAAAAGTTGGAGTAAAGACCTGAATTGTATATCTCATTCACAATATAAAATGTTTATTTATACACGTCTAAGTGTGTTGCCTAAGAAAGGCTTGGAGCACAACTCCAGTAACTTGGAGTGGTGGCTAAGAAAATTAATGTATGGCTTCTACGGTTTGGAGGGTTGGATAGTTGTTCACATTATAATAAATTTTTTTTTACAATACTACTCCTAGAATGACTATTCCATACAATAATTGTCTCATCAAAAATCCCGTTTAGGCCAGTGGGCAAAATCTACCAAACTAAGGAGAAAAGAATACAATTATACAATTAGTTCTGATAAATTAGGGAGTGTCCAAGTGCTGACTCATTAAAATCTTGCTAGAAAAACCCAGTAAGACAAAAACTGATCAAAGGAAAAAGAGTGTAGTTGCTCCTCTTAACTTTAGCCAACTATAGCTCTTGTGTTTAGCCCTCCATAACTCTCCAATATCTTCAATACCTTGAAATATATTCTGCTTTTGGCAATATCAACTCTTCAAGAATTTTATATTGAGGGTCACTATCATATATGTCAATTATTTATTACACAAAGAATATGTCTTGTTAAAACCTTACAAAGAAAAAAACCCAGTGGGAAAAAATACAAGTGAAGTAAAAATAGTACATTATTCTTTAGATATGTCACCGGTATTGCCTTGTTTAAAACCTTGCTAGGAAACCCATTAAAAGAAAAGCTTAGTCAAAGAAAAAAAAAAGTACAATGTGTATCTCCCTCATATTAATTTGCAATGTATACAAGAACTTTTAGTTCTTTATATGCTTCATTCAAGCATGCAAAAGTTTTCTGGGATTTTATCCCATTAACGATATATTTTCATATATTGCTAGTCAAATGCATGCTTCAATAATATCCATCACATATTTAATGCTCTTTTAGTATAAGTATCAATTGTTATATATGTAACAATATGGAGAATTGTTTTTCTATCTAGGCCAATATTCTAGGTCAATATTCAATATCAATAAATTTGATGAAATTGATTTATCATCCTTGCTATTTATTGAACTCATGAGCAAGTGTAGTTAACTATTATTTCTTGTTGATTTCATCTAATCTCATTATAGACATAACTTGTTAGGATCTCTTTATTGCCGTGACTTCAGATACCTGAGCCTCCTCAGGCGCTTTTTAATTAGTTATGTTTGTATACTTTTCTGGAGTATATATGCTTAATAAGATCTAATAAGATCATCACAAGTATCTACTTTATATTCCTTTCATGCTTCAGTCGTGCCATTAATATCTTAAATTTCTTATAGAATTTTATATCAATCCAAGTTAGAGTATTTAATTGGTATTGGTAACTATGTACTCAGTAATCTAGAATTGTACATTTCATATACTTGTTATCAACTATTAATTTCTCTTCCTATTGTAGAAAAGACTGTTCAATTTAAAAAAATAGCTCAAAAAACATGACACAATATATTATAATTCATAGAAGAAACATACAAATAAGGATTCAAATTGATGCTAAAAGAGAAATTGAAAGAGAAAGAAGAATGAAAACCTTCCCCTTACGATCTCTCGTTCATCTCTTTTTTATAATCCTCAATCCTCTTATGGTTGTTACAGAATTTTAATACTATTTAATGTATTTAATGGGTGAATATTAATGCATTAATAAATCGTTATAATTGATTTAAGCAACAACAAAGGATTTATCACATTGTTTTACAACGTAGTATGATCAAAGGTAATATCATTGCTCAGCGTGCTATTTGATTACATCATTAAGCAATGCACTGATGATATTGTTGAGTGATATGATCCAGTATCAATTGTCCCTCTCAAAACGAGTCAAAATCGATGTTTTGACTATTATTAACTTTGTTAGTTGAACTACAGTTCTTTTTCTTTAGGTTTAATGGTTTTTGGATGATATCGTATTATCATGTCTTTTGTGGCTAGCATACCTCTTTGGACATTTGGCTTAATGTGCTTGTAATTATCGATTGTGTATCGTGATATATTACAGATATAAGTATCTATAGATCATTTTGCAATGTAAATCTTCATGTTAAATGAGCTGAATTACTTATTGGAGTTAAAATCATCTCTTGGAATGATATGTATTGAGTAATTGTAGATCTTCCACAAACGAATAGGAATGACAATACGGCGGGTTCGGGGCTGGTATGCTTTCCCCCGCCCCTCCCCATTAAGGAAAACCCCCCACTGTACTCGATTGAATCGGGTATGGGTAGGTACGTGGCGGGGGAGGTTCGGGGCGGGTACGAGAAAAAAACTCGTTACCCGTCCTGTTGAATTAGGTATAGGGGGGGAGGTTCAAGGCGGGTACGAGAAAAAAAAACTCATTACCCGCTCTGTTAAGAAAATACTAAAAAATTAAAAAAAAAATTGAAAAATACATGAAAAAACCATCCAAAATATCATAGAACAAGCCCAAATTATCAATGACATTTAACCACACATCAAAATTCAAACCATCAAACATTCAACCACACATGACACGTCAAATTTAAAGTTATTTTAAAGAAACTCAAATTTTGAATTACGTATTAAAGTTAGCTAGAAATTTAACATAAAGAACATTGGGCAAAACGGGCGTATTGATTTAACTTTGAGTATAAGTGTTTGAATCCTCACGGGCTTTTCTCTTATACCAATTTTTTCTTTTTTTTTTATAATTTTAAAAAAATACTATCGGGTATCAGGTCGGGGCGGTCAATGACCGTCCCCAACCCGATAAGAGTTAGGGGAGGGGAATTTCACCCCGTACTCATCTCAATACTTAACAGGGGAGGGTACCCGCGGGTTTCGGGTGGAAAATTGTCATTCCTACAAATGAAGCTGAAATTACTCAATAGATAGATAATGGTTGTAGATCAAGTAGATGTTTTATCTATAATTACCCATTGTAGATCACAAAAAATCTTGAATAAGTAATTGTAGATAGAATTAAAATATCATTTTTTTTACAAGATTTCATGATAATAAGATGTTAAAAATAAAAATATGAAAAAAATAAGTTAACGATTGAAGTGTAAAGAATTAGAAATATAAAAGATGATATATATAATTAACATGTGGTGTGCTTAATAAAAGATATTGTGTTAATATAACCACCTGTAAATAAATTATTTTAGTGGGAATATAACTCCCCTTAAATCAAATATTGAGAAATACAACAAAATGTTACCCAACTTTGACCAAGGAGACTTGTTCTAGTGGTAAGCACTCCATTACCAAACTATTAACGTGCGTTCAAGTCACCACTCCCAGCCATATTATCCCCGAATTGTATTTAAAAAAAAGAAGTACCTGATTTTTAGATCATACATGACTTGGAGCCATTTTCTACACTGAACATATGTCTACACTCTAGTTAACATCCCTTTTATTGAAAGTTAAATAGGTGTAGGACATCTCGTTACTGAAAAGTTACCCTCACTTTGTGAAAGACATATATTTAAAAGTGAAAATTTTATCAAATGTACTCCTTCTATTACATTTGGTGATATTATTCCGCCAGACGTATACTTAGCGGGTGATAATTAGATAGTTCATTTGTGAGACAACTTGGTTATCCAATTATCACATATCACGGGTACGTTATCTCGGCAAGCATCTGGCAGGTGATTAATTTTGTCATCATCTTGTAAAGAATTTAATAACTACCTAGAATTTAACATAATACGTAACTTTCTATTTCTTGTACATACATACGACTTACAATTGGTCTTAAAAAAATAAGAATAAAATAAAAATAAAAATAAAAATAAAAAAAAAAGAAAAAAAGAAAGAAATATGACATACAATTAGTTAATAATATATATATATATATATAATAAGAGAATGGTTTTCTGACTCTGTAAAATTTCTAGCTCCATAAGATTTCTAGCTCTATAAGATTTCTGGTGATATCATTTAATTCCTTTTTTGGTATTTTTTATTTTTTTTGGAAATTGTTACGCTAATTTATTAAATGATATTCACTTTTCCCTTTATTAAACTATATCCAATCATCAATTAACGGTAGTTTCATTAGCTAACTATTTTGAATTAAGAATCTGTCACTTATCAAATCGAATACAAAATTAATTGGGAGTTCTATTTCAAAAAAAGTAAATAGTAATCCTTATAATTTGAAAATATATGCACAGTACATCTCTAAACGAATAAATTTCTAAAAATATGTAACCTTATTGTAAATTTCAATTTTTAATGATTTTTAAATTGAAACTTTTAGATAATTTCCCATGGAATAAAAATTTCAGTTTTTCGTTTTAAATATGGTCTTACTGTATTTGGAGTTGAATTATTTATTTGAGAGATGGACCGAATGTTGATACAGTTGCACTGTAATAGTTATTCAACAATTTTTAAACATTTTACTTTTATTGAATCACCTCAACTAATTTTTATTTATACATACATAATTAACTAGTGCTGTAATTCAAACAAGTGCTACATTGGTTAGGTTTCTCACATTCTAGACAGGAAGTTCTAAGTTGGAACACACCTTCCCCTCCCCTCCCCTATACTTGCTGTGTAAAAAAAAAAAAATAACTGGTGGAAAAAGTGTTACTAAAAAATAACTTCAAATATAATAGAATAGCTATAAAAACTTATGTCTCATAATGCTAATATGATTCAACTAGCTGTATTAATAATTTATATGAAATTTTTATATAAAAATTCATTGACATTTGTTAGTAGAGTAATTATATAGAGACATGTTTATCTGACATGAATAATTGATTTTGGTTCACTTCCCTTTTCCTATATCCAATATATTAAAAAAAATAAATAAAAGAAAAAAAGAAAAGAATTAATTAGTGCAAAAAATGTTACTGACAAATAAATCAAAATATGATAGAATGGTTACAAAAATTTATGTCTCATAATGCTAATATATGACTCACCTGGCTGTATTAATAATTTATTAAATTTTTGTATAAAAATTCATTGACATTTGTTATTAGAGTAATTCTAAATAGACATATTTATATGATACGAATAACTGATATTTGTTAGTTGGCAAATATGAATTGGTTGTTTATATGCAAGTGGTGAATTTGAAGGCCTACAATCATTCAATATATAGTTGACAACTAAACATGTCACTTTTTCATACCAGATAAATATGTCTTCCTAAAATTACTATAGTTATTATTACTTTTAAATCTCGTACAACGCACATGTGAGAATTCTAGTAATAATAATATCAGGTTCTACACCTATAATTTTTCTCCCTGAATCAGTACACCTTACGTGATCAGCATGTATAGGAGAATGCAATACTTTTAGTATTAGAAAATCTCCATTAATCGCAGTGAATATTTTGCAAGTTAATGTGCTAAATAATGACACATGAATTAATTTTAGAAAGAACATTCTCCACAAATTTTGCTTTTTTTCTTTTCCGGCCATTAAAAATGGGCGCAGCCCATTGCATTAAAATAATCTCCTTCATTGACCTTGTCCTATTGGCAATGTAGCCCTTTTCCACGCATTGTCCTTTAGGCAAGATCCTAAATTCTAATAATTTTTAATTAAAGATTTATTGTCAAAGTCCTAATTAACTTTCACACTCATTTAGACACAAATTTTCAAGCATCTCCCGTGGCACACCACATGGGAGGTGCCTTTTATATTCTAGCGACCAATTGTTTGCTAGTATCTTGCTGTTCTAGTAGTGTGGTTGGGGTTAGGGGCGTAGCTAGCAGTAGCTACCCTCGTCAAAGATCTTTGACCTGACCAACGCATGTCAAGAGATCTAGTGTAATTTCCAGGTCAGAAGCTTGAATATGCTAATAATGATAGAGTCTGTGCTAAGACTAAAGATTATCTTAGATTTAGAGATTAACCTTTTGTCCTGACTTAGTCTCATATAAATTCAAGACTTGAGCAATTGCTTGGCACTTCTCAATTATTGATCTACAAAAAATGATGCTATCATCTGCAAAGAATAAATGACTAACCTTTTATCCATATTTGTTACAACAAATCCTCTAATTCGTCCTTCACGCTCTATTTTAGAGATCAGTTCTGATAACGATAGGGGTAGGGCCTTGCTTATGACCAATTTAAGAGCCATAAACCTCGAGCCCCACCTGCCTTCTTCTGAAGTGAATGCATAAGTTCAAAAGAGCATATAGCATTGTCAGTAATCAGCCTACCTTGAAAAAAATCCTTCTTAAAGGGTGAAATTGATTCGGGGAGCACAATTTTCAACCTATTAGTTATGGTTTTTGATAAAATCTTACACACCACATTACATAAATAGGACGAAAATTAGCCATATGAATGGGGGTTTTAACCTTGGGGATAACCATGTGTTGCATTGAATTCAACCAATCATGTTTGTTGCATAGAAAAAGGCTCCTTGACAAAATCACATCCCGCAGATGCCAGCCCGCAACTCAATTGGTTTCCTCTTGCCATTGCCCATCTTTATCATTCAACACATAGATGGCATTTCTTTCCTTCTGTCCAGCCAATTTCTTGTGAAAGAAAGATCTGTTATGCTCGTTGCGCCCAGTACATCTCTTCTTTCTCTAGCAAACTTTCCAACTCTGTTTCCAACCTCTCCGTCTCATCCCTTTATTATCACCTTGTTGCCAGCTATAGAACATATCAAGTTGCCCACAAATTCCCAAAATCCTTCGTCTAACCAATCATCCTCGTTGTCTATTCCATCCAATTAAGCTTCTCTCATAACCTTTTAATTTCTCTCGGAAAGGGATAAAAGATGATCGTTTCCATGGTCTCATGAACTAAGCCCAAGGGGTTCCAGCCTAGACGGTTTCTTCTTCCCTGAACAATCACGCTCTACTCTAATTTAATCAATTCAAGTCGAAGTGCCCTGTGATCTGACCCGAAAAAATCCAAGTGAGACGGCATTTGTTGTACAAGGCATGCTGACCCAGAGTCTAGCCGTAGGGTTAAAAAATTTTGAACACAAAGCCTCATTAGACCATGTGAATTTTATTATTATTATTATTATTATTATTATTATTATTATTATTATTATTATTATTATTATTATTATTTTCTTAAAATGTATGTCATTTAAATAAGGGAAAATATATTAACACTTTACTTTTTTTTTATAAACACACCACATTTTATTTATATAAATGGTACATGAACTTTATTTATTTTTCCATTTACACTCTTATACGTTTTTATCACTTTCTTTTTTTCAACTTTTTTATCTAATAATATTTCTTGCTTTAAATAATAATTTTCGTCTAATTTATTTTATCATGTGACGACCCAACCTTTAACAATCAAAGTCAAATGCAGAATAATCAAGTCAAGGTCAACTTAGACTAAGATGCATTACTTTAATTTTTGGAGTTATTATTTAAGCAATTAAATATGTTTGGGTTTATATGGAATCATATTATAAGTTTGGAGTTTAAATGAAGTAAAGTATGAAGTTAGGTACAAACTTATAGCAAGGCAAGAAGTTAAGGACTTTATGTGCAAATTTCCAATATATATACATAACTTTCTTGCATTTTAAGACAATTTCAAACAACACCCAATGGAGGAACCGAGAAGGATCGAGAGGTGTAGGAGAACATTGTTCAAGCAAAAAAAAAAAAAAAAAAAGAAGAAGAGAGATGACCTTTGGAGCTAGCCACGAAAATCTTTGGACGTTCCTTGGGCTTCATGGTTTTAGCTTGGGTTCAAGAGGTAAGTCAAGCTTTAATTTTCCATAATGTTTAATTTGGGATATTGATATGTGGCTTGATATAATGATCTTAAAGGGGGGAAATGATGATTTTGTTGATATGGGTTAGATGTATTTGAATTTCCTTGAAGCATATATTGATATAAGATTTTGGGTATAAAGTTATTAAGATTAATTTAAGAATTTTTTTTTATGGAATTGAGTAGTTAATCATGGTTTAGTTTCTATAGATTGAAATGGGTGAAATTAAGTTGAGATCATTGAAAAAAATAAATAAATAAATAAATTAAATAAAAAAAGGCAAAAGATACCAGAGAGCAAGGCTGCCCCTTGCGGCAAAAGAAAAAAAAAACAAACTTGAAGAATCTTGGGTTAAGAATCTTGAGAACTACAAGAATCAAACACAAGTGATTCTTATCTTTAAGCTTTGTTTTATGTAAGTTAAGATGGAAATTATGTTTAAAGTTTATGGAAACATTTATGAATATGCAATACTCGGTTGTAATTTTGCTTAAAATGGTAAGTATTATTGTGGTGTTTTTAGTGATAATTGAGGATTAGTTGGCATGGGATAATATGATTATTTGTAAGAATATACTAAATCTAGTATAGATGCAAGAAATGAACAAATTCATATTAAATAGGAAATGTTAGAATTATTATGTACTCAGTTTCTGCCCTCAACTTTGGAGGGTTATAAACAATAGGATATGTTGATATGGGAAATGATCTTATATAAGTTGTCTATCATCCAAATTTGGAATGACACCATTTGGAGATCGGTAGAAGTTTTTATGACATGTTTCATAAGTAGGGGCAGTGAATACCCGAGAACAGGTTTTCAGAAAGTGGTGGAATATTTTGGTATGGTCAACGTAGTTTTCTTGAGCCCAATTTCATATATGATGAACTTATATGAGTTTTCTATATTCTAGGAGAATGTCATAAGCATACGACATCATTCGTGATTTTAAAA